>JAQQBS010001425.1:2715794-2738546 GCA_030347275.1 Microctonus aethiopoides
TTTTACTATCTCGTCTTCAGCGTTCCCCTTTATGTATTAAATGCAATTTTTGCGAGGAAAGTGAAAGAACGATCGCACGAGAAGGAAACAACATTGCCACCTGCCTTATATCGAGTAAGCAGATGTGCTTTATTTAATTCCCATTATTTTTCATTTTTATTTTTATTCAAAATTCATTGCATTATTTTTGCGCTGAATATTAGTTGATTTAGATTAATTTTTGATATTAATGTCATAGGGGATTTTAGGTAGAATGTACAGGAAGTAGGTTTTTGACAATTTGAATATATTTATAAATGGGGGATGAAGAACATCAGTTTGAATTTGTGTGTGAGCAAATAATATATGATGGAATCTCTTGGGTTGGATGAAGGTGCGCGCTGTTACCAGGCAGCGGGTCCCGGATTGTTGATATGGTCCGGTGAGTGGAAGAAGGACGTCATGTATCCCCCGAACAGCTGTTGGTTATACTTTGAACTGGTATGGTGATGGTTGAAATGAAGAACGAGAGGATGAAGATCAGATGTATATGAGAATAAGCAAGATGGAATAATAGAGGCGCGTGGCAGGCTGCTGGCTTCACCCCTCGAATCTTCATCATTGTTGATTTGCATGTATATATATGTATGTTATATTTGTGTGTGTGTGTATATATAAATACAGGGAATAATTTTGTGTAGAAGTTCACTAGGAATTTTTATTGAAAATTTTTTTACGAAATTTTTACTTTAAAGTTAAGTTAAAGACATTCATTCGCTATGCTAGAGTCAAATGAGTATTAATTTTTTATAAAATTTATTCGAGGCTTGAAAAAATTTGTCAAATATATATTAATAATTTTACAATGATTTATAATTTTTTTTTATATGTACCAATTATTTTTAAGGTATTTATTTTAAAAAAAACAGTTAATCCACATTAAAAATTGATTTGACTCCATTTACCAAAATTTACCAAAACAGTTTTAATTATCTTTATTAAAATAATTAATATTTAATTTAAACATTCGTCAACACCAGTTTTTTTGTGGAGTTATATGAACTACATATTTCAAAGAATATTTTTAAACATTATTTATTATTGTATCTACTCATACAATATACTTATTGTAATTTTAAATACATAAAAATGATAATTTTTCATAAGGCTCTATGTTAAAAATTTGATTTTTGATCTTTAATAACTTTCTGAAATAATCGATAAAGCGTTTTGAATTTTCAAGGGTAGATAGCTACATGATTCAACTTATCAAAACTAAAAAAAAAATTTTATCTACCAACAAGTCTCATGAATGAACGTCCACAAGTCAACATAATATTTATGTGATTTGATTTAGGATAATTATAATAAAGTGTTAAATTATCAATTTATGAATGTATTTAGGAAGTAGACAAAATTTTGTGTTACATTTATCCTGAAATATTTTACTTATTTTAAACCGAATTATTTTTTCTACTTCAACTTAATTTTTTGTGATGAAATTTGTATTAAAAATAATTGATAGGAAATTTGGGTAAAAGTTCATTGATAATTTGTGTAGAATTGACAATAGAAATAACATAAACATCTTGAATTTCAATGTTCTTCAATAGATATAAAGGATAAAATAACGTTTTTGTAATGAGTATTCCTTTGGTATTTTAAAAACCAACATCTGCCACTATGTTTCAAAGTAAAACATGACTGTCGGGGCAACGCATCTTCCCAATTCGATCGACCCTTTCTCCCGGACGTTCCATCAATGTGATGACACGTGCCCAAAGTATTCTCATCAATGCGACGTTGCTTCCAGAATATATAATTGATATCATTATATTCTTAAGGTCGCATTATTATTATCATCATCTGCGTTTTACAATATATTTTAAAACGTTAAAAATCAACACAATATTTAAATATTTTTCTTTTCCTTTTTCTCTTTGCTGTAAAGTTTCAATTAAAATTATTATAAACAACGAAAAAAAAATTTATATTTATTAACTATTCATGATTATACCTCAAAAATGTTATTTACAATGCAGCTGTGAAGTTTGAAAAATCAATAGACAAATTCATTGAAACCATCAGGGGTTTTTGTGGAATATTGTCAAAAATCGGCAGCTATACAGTGCAGCAAAAGATTCTTCATGCACCTGGAAATTTTTGGTGGAACATCGAGTCATATCGAGGACATATTGCTGTCTTCCATTCTGTCCAACACATTTCGCTCTGTTTCTCATTGCAAAGACCATCTATATGTATATGTGTTCGTGTCCCAAGGTTTCGATTGAGGTTCGCACCTGGATAACACATGTTATGCGTTGTAAATATCAAGAAATGGTCGTCAGTCATAAATACAAATACTTTTCCTATTACCATCACCATACTACCTCTATTCTACACCTCAAACTCTGAGAAATATTTTGAGAAACTTTATTATTTTACCGGTGATTTCAGTAGAATTTGTTTAAAGTCCTCAGTAAAAAAAAATTTCTATAAAAATCCATTTAAAATTTGTGCTAGAATTTTGTCATGATGTAAATTTTCTGGCGAATTTTAGCACAAAAGTTTGTGTCGAAACATTGAAAAAATAAAACAATAATTAATATATAAATTCATCAATTATTTAAGTTTATAATTTACTGAATTTTTTTTTTCCTTTTTTTTTTTATTGGATTAATTATATTTTGTATATGCCATACGGTTAACCTAAAAGCAAGAATGTGTACGACCATTTTTGGCAAGCTGGAACAAACTGAAATACATGTATACATATAAAACACACACGTACATATCGTTTGAAAGAAGTTAATGGTCTTATGAAACGAGGGGAATGCTCGATTGCTATTGGCCAGTGGCACGCGTACGTCGGCACCTGCCACGCCATCTTTTCAAGTCCTTTGTCACAGCAACAAACCCATACCATCTTACATACATATGTAAAATATATATGTGTACATATTAATTGAGGTTAGTCCGATACCGCAAAAAGAATGAGAATTATATAATAATTCATAATAACAATTGTTGAATTATATAAAATTCTAACTGTTGCTTGGATGTAATAAAATGACAATGAAAAATTTTTTAGGTTATAGGCCTCAAATCTTTTCGTCTTGCAGACATTAAATGTCATTGTATGTATATATGTGTGTAAAAGTCAGGTTCTTTTCATCAAAATTCTATGGATATATATATTTATTTGTATAATCTAAAATACCTGCCGGTGAAAAAGATTTAAAGTTGTACAAGTCAGGTAAAGATTACGAAATAATCCAAGGGCGAAAAATATAGGAAGAGAACTATTTGAAAAATAGAAAGGAAGTCTACAATTCTTTTATATATTTATGTATTATGTTAGAGTATTGTTGTATAAATGTATCATTAGTTATTTTCATTTTGTACAGTAAAAAATTTTATAAAAATCCACTGGAAATTTGTGTTGGAATTTTTTTTTTATTTAAGAATTTTTGCAGAAAAATTTAGATTTTATTTAATATATGAATAATTAATTTTAAATACTCGGAATGAATTGAAAAAAATGTGTTGAACTATTAATTCACTGGTTTAACACAAAATTTATTCAGTTTTTTAACGTTGAATATTTATTTATAACCTAAATTGTTTTTCTACTTCAACGTGAATTATTGTGTTGAAATTATAGCTACAAAATTTATGTGGAAAATATTCAATATAATTATTTAATGAACTTTTATACAAAATTATCTACTGTATATATTTACTAAATAAATATCGCATTACGAATCTACTGCTTCGAATATTTATTAAAACACTGCAGTCAAATGATTAAAAGTTAATTCTTCGTAAAATATTTGTCATTAAATATACAACACTGTCCTATATATATTCTCTAACTTTGAAATGCGCCGCAGTTTCAATTAGTCAGCTCTTTAAACCCATGAAAACAATAAAATTGTGAATAACAATTGTTTAAAGAAGAAGGAAAAAATATATTACAACACTTTGCAAATATATAAATATATCATATGACCATTTAAAGAAAGTAAAAGCTAAATTCTACGTGAATATTACTTAGAAAGGTATGTATAAAACAAGATAATGTATGAAACATTTATGTACATATGTATATACACTAAACATACATATATACATGTACATATATCAATATAAGTACTCGTAATCCGAGCAAGAAATTTAATACAAAAGCCATATATAAGCTTGCCCCTATGTTCATATATTCTTTTCATTTATTTCTTTTTTATTTCTTTGGTTTTTTTTTTTCGATTCGAATTTTTTGTTTCCTTAGAAGCCATGGCTGACAGTAGTCAATGCCATATTAACATTATTTTTATAGTAGTGGGAGTTAAAGAACACACAAGCTATACCCAGTCTCTTCAACTTCCTGCCATTCGTCTAACTTCCGCTTCCAATCTGACGTATATTTGTACATGTATATGTGAAGTTATCTATTGTGTACAATCAGTCACTTATATATTTATTAAATATACAGTAAAAAATTTTGTGTAAAAGTCCACTTGAAATTTGTGTTGATAATTTTTTTTTAACAAATTTAATACATATAAAAATTATGTTGGAATGATTTATTTATATTATAAAACATTTGAAATAATTATTTCAAATATAATTCAAGGGTTTTTTATATAAATTAATTATTTATGTATTTATTTGTTGTTATACTTGAAATAAATATTTAATTTTTTATTGGAAATATTTATTAAGATATGATTTGATGAAATTATATAATTAGATTTGAAAGTTATTATATAAATGGATATTAAAAATATTTCAATGTGAATTTTAGATTATTATTTTATTGTCTTTTTATTTATTTATTTATTTTTTTTATCTTCCTGCATGGAAAGGCTATATACGTATATTTACCTGTGTGTGTATGTATACATATTTCACACCAGTGCACACCCAAAAGCAGGCGAACCATGTCTCCGTTTCCTCAAGTACATGTATATGAATTAATTCCTAAGAAATAATTTTCATTTCGCGTCCATTAGCAATTAATATAAGAAAATATTTTTATATATTATCCCAGAATTATTTCATTTGCATAAATTATGCTTCTTAATTTTTATTTCTATTTAATATTTAAATTATCAACACAAATATTATAATCATAAACATTTCATTTAAAGATTCAAAAAACTTTTTGTAGTTTGATAGACAAAAATTTTGTGATGGATATTCAGATAGAAATTTTTATGCTACTTTAAACCTTATTGTTGGCATTTAGTGAGGTTCTTCAGGAGCAAGGAAGGTTGTTTAGAAATATTTTAATAGAAAATACAACTCATACATTGCCAAATCTTCAATTCTAAGACGCAAGGGAGGAACTTGCGTCCAAGTTTAGCATGAAATAAAATATTACAATGTAGTATTGAGTGTAAAAAGCATCAAACTAGGTTTAATCCTAGATTTTTAGAGGTTATCCCCAGATTCAAAGTAGAATTAATAAGCCAACGAGTGCCATAAAATGTTTAATCGATTACTAAAAGACTTAGAGAAGCACAAAAATTTCAACTCCAAATTTAACTCAGAACATAATTAATTAAATATAAAATTATTTCCTCATTTCAATACAAAATTTTTTACTGTATATATTTGTAATATTAAGATATAGATAGTGTTGTTACGCAGTACAACAACAATACTCTTCAAATCTCTACTTTTCACGATTCCAACTTAAATCTAAATTCATATTATTATTTTGACATCACTATAATAAATTTTTACTTACCACATTTTTACTCCCTAAATTCTTACTCCTGATTTTTCATGTAATTCACCTGAAAATTTTTAATACTGCCTGTTGTTATGCAAGAAGGAAGATGCGTACAATAATTGAAAAAAGGAAACAAACCAAAACAATCTCTACGCTGCTATGAACATATATTTCCCACCAAGCGTATATCCATATAAAAATCCTGCGTTTCTCCATCGAAGCAAAGTAATTTTGCTTTGAGGGGAATTATATTCTTCCCCTTGTACACCGCACTCTTTTCCGACTTCGCACCCATAGAACAAACTGAATATAAAAAAAAATAGAGTGAGAATATAATGAGTGAAAAAAGTGCTCAATGTGTGACGAAAACATCAATTAAAATATTAATAAAAGATTTAATTTCTTTCCATCTTTTCCTTTGTGATCTAAAATAAAATTTTTAATCAACAATTAATATTACAATTTAATAAAATAATCCAAAGACAGTGTGTGAGTTGAAGAAACATTTATAAATAAACATTTTGCCATCCAGCATCTTAAACAAAAAGAAAACAAAAAAACTCACGTGGAGATGTAAAATTTATATTGAGGGATCATAATATGCATTTTCATTTGAGCCCGGTGCACAAACGGTCTTCCTGGGCAACCAGGTAAGGACAGCTGTCCACCAGGTGTCTCATACACTCTCCCTCCTGTACATAAATACATTATACACACCGCAACCCTCCAAAGTCTCTTCATCAACGCCCCACGATGTGCTTGCACACACGGCTTGCACTCCATATGCATACATACAGAAAGTTCGAACGCGTGCGCATGTCTTGTAGACTTACAGCAGAGAAGGGAATCCCCTACTTCATTGTATGTTTTATCCGTCTGAAACAAATATAGTGGGGATAAAAGTCGTGTCTATCTCGTTTGCTATTGGATGTTGGCTCGCGCGCGCCTCGAACTTACCTAAGTGCTCGTTCAGAAAATATTCCAGTCGTCTCTGACCGCTCGTGGAATAATAACGCGTGTTAACAATTTAGGATTTATAATCCATTGTGAAATAAAATTAATTTATAAATAATATCGCATCACTAGCGATTTTATATCAATAATATATTATTGAATTTAATTTTCTTGTTGTTGAGAAATTTATTGAGTTGTATTTTGTTGATTTAAATTAAAGAATTATTGATAAAAGTGATTTTACTTCAGTGAATATTCATTTGAATTGTATTTTTAATTTATGTAAAGGTGCGCTCACACATAAATGTGTGTGTGTGTGTTTGTGTAGATAGATTGAATTTTTACTTGTAAATATTATCAGACATATTTATGGGGGTGGTCGGTGGAGAGTGCGCCGTCAAAGGTACCGGCGGCAAAAATTATCCCTGTCATTGTTGCAGCAGTCAAGTACCAAATATCGGTAGTGCACCTGGAACATTGTCGGTTTTACAATTGCAACAAATTAATCAAAATCGTCGACAAAGTCGCGGTATTAAATCGTCGAATATAGAACCAGAATTACCGACTTGCAATCCAAATAGTCCAACCACAACTGCAACTACAGATCATAATATTTTGGCTCCTCTCAAGAGCAAAATGAAAGTACTGAAGAAACTGAAACGTAAAATGGGTCTAGGTGAGGAAAAATAGATTAGCAAAATTATAATTGATATTGGGAATTTGATTGATATTATAATTACTTTTACTGATGTTTATTGGCAATGTCTTGTATGAAATATCCAACTCGACGCAGGCGATATTGATCGTTACAGAGTCATTCTCTCTCTCTTCATCACTCCGCCCTCTTTTCCACCACTATTATCTCACGGTCGCTTTCTCTGTCTCTTTTTCTCGGTTGTCCAAGTTGGGAAAACTGCTCGTGGAAGATATATAAAATACCGCAATATGCCATCAGCTTCCCCAAATGTCGACACAATTTATTGTGATTCCCCTTCAAAGAGCAGCTGTCCCATTTTTTTTTCTTTTCTTTTCTTCTATCTAGGTTTTACCATTTTCGGGTTTTGTTCTCGGGGAAACAGCTGACACATTTTCGTATCAAGTCATGAGGTAAAAACTCCGGCCCCGGTGTTCGATTAGTTTTTTTTTTTTTCTATTGAAGTCATTTTTATAATTTTCATGAAGAAAAATTTTAGTTGTAAAAATCCCTGTAAATTACGAGAAGTATTATTTAGTTTAATAGTTGGTTATGTTTAATTTATGTATTTTATAGTAAATTATTAATAATATTAGATTGAATATTACAAACAATTCGTTTGGTTATTTATTTTCACTTCAATGTTAAATTTACCAGAATTTTTTTCGATCTTCCTCCTCGAAACTTTAATATTAATTATCAATTAATTAACAATTTTCATTGATTTTTGTTGATTCAGCATTAAAAATAATTATAAAACCATTAATAATTGAGGTAAGAAACCCCAGACTTGATCAGTTTCGCTATTAAATGCATTTTTGCAATTTTTTGAGGTTAAACCCAGGTTCAATACAACTCTGCATTCAATTAAATAACTCATATACAGAATCCTCTTCAACCTTTCCAGTGATGAAAATTGAATAATTACCAAGACTTTAACCTCACTGTTAATTCCAAATTCCAAAATAAACCTGAAAATAAATAATAAAATCAAATTCATTTAAGAATTATTTGAATTATAAATATTACCGTCACGTGCGACTACATATATATACATATATAAACCCATAAAATTGACCAAATACACTGGCACTCACCTGAAGTAAGCAGCAGAATATAATAAACGATGGAAGATACGAGAAAAGAAACAAAAACTTGATACATTCAATGTTGCGTGACGTCACAGGTAACGCGCTCGCGAATAAACTCGTCTTTGTTCCCACAGGCGCCGTTTTACCAAACCGGTTTTATCCTAAGCGGTAATACACATTGACTATATGCAACTATCAGCTGTGAAACCCCGTTGAATCATAATAGGGAAAACCCGAATAAATGCAATCTTGTTTGGGGAAGAAAAATGAAGAAAAAAAAATCATTAATTGCACATTTCAACGATTTTAAAATATTACTAAGGTACAAAACAATTTTTTTTGAACAGGTATATATGTATATTAAACATATAAAATTGAAATTATACATTTTTTGTAGGTTAACCTACAAAAAAAAGTCATTAATTAATTCATATAAAATTGTTTCAGGCAAAAATTCAACAATTTATTTGAAAAAATGATTAAACTGGTGAATTTAATGAAGAATTGTATAAAGATTTTGATATTTAAAACAAATATCCAAAATCAGGGATATATATTAATTATGTTGATTATTTATATTATTATAAATATTTTATTCGAGGAAAAATATGAATATTTATAATATTTTATAACGTGAGAACAATTGCAGCCTTTGAGTGTGCTTTATTCTCACCCATTTATCAACCCAGTGTGAAAAGTCTATTGAGAAGGGTGTGTTTTAAAATAGAAAAAACAATGTAAGATGAAGTGTGGTGTGTAGAAGAGAAAGATGTAGAAAATATAGGCCAACGTATAGTATGTACGTTTTTGTATTTATTCATAGCTTCTCTTTGTCTTCATTACGATGAACATCTTGGAGAGATATTAAAGCATTTAAATATCCAGACAATCCTGTATTCATTCGTTAAACTTTGACCGCAGTGATACACACACAGGAAGAGACAATTTGACAATATATATTATATATAAACTGACAGCATTTGTTACTGTATATTGTTTGTAACTGAAATGAGAGAAAGGAAAATTAAGAATTATATATGACAATTCTACCCACACTCAATTGAATCTTCTCTTTCAGTCAAGAGAAAATGTCTTGGGCTATTGACTCTGCTCGTTGAGGTACTAAATGAATTAAATAAAATAATCATTCAATTAGTTTTTAAAAGAGTTCATGATAGAGAGGTCAATGTTTGAATGAGTTTAAGGCGTTAGGATTACGCACTTCAACACCCACTGTAATATTTTTATTTCTTTTTTTGTAACGCCAATTTTATTTACAAAGAACTTTATTATTTGTATGGATAGTTTAATTAATTTCTTGACACTGTATTCGCCTAACCTTTTTATTGATAAAAACTTTCAGATGTAAATCAACAAATGACTTTGAATACAAAAGTTATAATCAAAGAATTATAAATGCAGTAAATAAGTCTCGTCATTGTGTAACATTGCATGACTTGTTGCAACTTGGACACTTTAGAATGATGTGGAAAACAAATTCAAATTTGAATCTCAATATAATACAGTAAATAATTCTGTGTGAAAGTCTATTGGAAGTTTTGTGTTGAAACTTTTTTTTTTATACAATTTTTACTCAAAAGTTAGGTTAAGTAATCACCACAATATTCGTATGATTTAATTCAACATACATAAACGTTAAACATTTGCAAATATTTAAAAAATGTTTATAATTCGAAAACTAAAAATTTTTGACTTTTATACAAAATTTATTTAAATAATTAGCAATAATTTTTCTTCTTCTCTTCAACAATATGCAAGAATTTTATAATACATAAAAAATAGTCTTTGTTAGTATTATAATAAACTATTGAAAACTATCGAAAGTAAAAATAGTAATAAGAATAATAATGAAAAACAGCACGAGATGGGAAGCAAAGATTGGGACAAGAGATCTACGTTGTCAAGTTCATTCAGGAGTTGTCGAACGATATTGCCAGGTGGTTAACGACCGTTGCCTTCTTATACCAACCCCACTTTCATTTTATTCACATGTGTGTTATACATAAACTCAGACACATGCAATTCCATATATAGTATATACTCATGTGAATGTATGTGTAGGCATCATCCCCTTTGTAGTTTTCTTTACCAGGGGTGGCAGCTGTGCACATCCCTGTACATAAATTCAAGCCTCATATCCAAATAATTCTCGATGTAACTTGTAAAAAAATTTTCTAATTTATATAGCAAACGTTGTTTTGCCATATTAATTATTTCTAGTGAATATTTTGGTAGTTAAATTATTACTTTATATATATAAATTATTATAAAAAAAAATATAAAAATATTTGGAAGTTAAAAAAAAAAAAAAAGGAATTATTACAGTACTAATATCGCTGTTAAAAAATGGGGGTTGGTGGTAGAAGGGTGAAAATTAAGGGTTATATGTATTTTTAATGCCAAATCATAAAAAAATAAAAATAAAAAATTTTTGTCTGAAAAATAAAAAATAAATTTTTAGACGGGCCACCCTTATCACTTAGGGGTATAAAAAATAGTTTACAATTTATTCTCAGACCTACCGAATATACACAAAAAATTTCATAAAAATCGATCAAGCTGTTTCGGAGAAGTTTAGTTACAAATACAATTTTATATGTATAAATTAATATTCATTTCATTGCTATCAAGTAAATCATGTGGGCATTAATTAAAGTAGATAGAAAAATACGGGCTTTTCTATGATTTGTATGTTGATAGGTAGATGATGAAAGTTTCCATATTCCTCAATGTTGTTGGATATATTGAGTTTAAATAACACAATGAAAGATAGAAGCCTTATATACACTCGACGGGACAACTGGGCAATGGGGCGCGGTGGTAAAATGAACGTGGCGTGGTTGCAGCTGCCACTGTATGCTGGCTGTTCGTTCCTTTACATCACCCAAGTTTTGTTCTGCAACGCCAGTCTTTGTAGTGGCGTCTGACGTGACTCACGTTCCTGCCACAAACTCCTGTTTTTGCTGTTGAAAATAAATAAATTATTTCGTTTACTTCAATTACACACTCTATTTTTATTAATAAATTATCAATTTTTTACCTTTGAAGAATTGTTTTTGAGACATTTTAGTTTGATGGTAATGAAGAATATTTCATTTGAATGAGAGATAAACAATTGAGGATATAAAAAATCAAACTGAAACTCTGGAATATTTTTTTTTCTACATTTTTTCCTTGGTTTTTTTGTGATATAAAAATGTCTTTGTCATATCAAAGGCCTAGAAGATCACCCCTAACTGTCTCTAGAGCAACCAGAGTAGCTCAACTTCGTTTATCCAATGCCAATGGTGAGTTTATTTACTTTATTGGAATTCATCAAATGACAACATCAATTTCAATGATGTAAATATAATATTTGAGCGCTGTATCAAGATTATGATCATATTGATCGTTAGATCTACAACACGTTCTGGCCTTTGTTTTTATGACCAAGTTTGCTTTCACTCCGATAACACTCAATCTATTTATCTAGAGCTGGTATATATAATGTAGCATGGATGTAATAACTCGAACGAACTCAAGTAAGATGTATATAACCAGATGATTACTTTATTTTTAGACGAGTGCTTGCGACCCCCTGCTCAGCACCTTAAATATATATGTGTGTGTATGTGTATTTATGTATTTTTTTAAGTGCGTTTATGTGTGTGGGTGTGAGTTGAGACAGATGTGTGAGCTTATCCTTGGAGACCCACTGCCAGATCGACATTTTGGTCACCCTTATAAAACGCCAAGTCGTCCGGGAATTAAATTTCATTGTTAAATCCATCCATAAAGTCTATTTTATATTATTTTTTTCTTCCCCTTGATCAACTTACCCCATGAGAATTCGTACACTTGTCATTTCTTGAAGTGAGGTTATGTACGATAATTTTTATTCAAATATATTTTCATTGATTTTGTTTAAACTTTTTATATATTTATTATTATCAATTGATGCAAGTTGAATTGAATAATAGATAAATATATTAAAATTACAATAAAACATTTCATCTACGTACCTTTTTGATACTTCTCAAAGTGAGGTTATGTATGGTAATTTTAATTCAACTATATTTTCATTGATTTGTTGCAAGTTGAATTGAATAATGGATAAATATATCAAAACTGCAGTAAAATATCATTCAAATTGCATATATTTAGAATTTTCCAAAGTGAGGTTATGTACGGTGATTTTCATTCAATTGTATTTTCATTGACTTTGTTTAAACTTTTTATATATTTATTGTTATCAGTTGTTGCAAGTTAACTTGGATAACGGATAAATATAATAATATTGCAGTAGCTAAATGAAAATATATAAGTATGTAACTGTATGACGAGTAAGTAAGTGGAAAGGAAAAGACGAATGGAAAGGCAATGGGGAGTATATAGAAAGAGAGGAGCGGCCTGATGTTAGTGTTTATAGGTGTATATAGGCAAGTATATCTACACTCTCTATGCAGGCACAAGCAAAGATCACGGCATCGGGCGTGGGAAAGTACCACGGCGCGATTCTCTAGATAGAAGTTTGAATATATATATATATGTATATAGATTGTTACTAGTAAAACGCAGTTAAGCACTTCCTTGCTGGCGGAAATTTACTGAAATCTTTACATATACACAAAAGTTCAGTCTGCAGAGTGTGAATGATGATGATGATGATGATGATGATGATGATTCTGTATATCTTGGTTGTTATTTTTATTTATGGCGTAATAATCATCTTTATACATATATACACAGTAAAAAATTTCATGTAAAAGTCCGCGAAAAATTTAAATTGGTTGTTGAATTTAAAGACAAGAATTTTTGTTGTAGATAAATTATTTTGAATAAAAATAATATTTTAGGTTATAGTTAATACAAAATTGTTATTTGTTAAGTAATAAACATTTTGTGTTGACGTATTTTTCAAATCTTTAGTAATATATTATTTTTATTCTGAATTATTTGAATATTGCAATGACTTAACCTCACTTTTGAGTAAAAATTTCAACAGATATTTTTAGTGAGGAAAATATGTTAAATATTAAACGAGGAATAATAATAAGCTCAAGTAGAGGACAAAAATGGAAAGAATGAAATAATACATGGATATACCTATTTGAAAGAAAAGAAAACAAAAAAATAAAAAGGCCAGTGCCCTGATGCGAACGAAGGATAAGGTCGATTACTCTTAGTTCGTTGCGCTGGTCAATCCAACTACTATGGACTGTTCTAGATTTTCAAACAAAGAATCAACCTCCAACAGTAAATATATATATATATACGTATCCATGTTTGATAAAATTTCCTTTTATTTTTTTAATCTTACATCAGCAACTCAATTATTTATTTTGTTTCAGAATAATTCTTCAATGTCTTGAATAATTTCCCCAGACATTTCCAATAATATAATAAATTCCAAATACACATTCATTATTAGTTGAAGGACTTGTCTACAAACATGTTTATAGCAACTGTTTTTTTTTTTTATATATAAATATGTATGTATTTATATTATATACATACTGGTTTCGTTACGCGTTGTCGCGTCAACAAAATATCAACAAAGTAATTCTCAATTCCCGCGGGTATTATTCACAGCTTTTTATATATATTTTTTAGGTTATGAAACAAACTAAAATATTTTGATTATGGACAAACGAATATATTTGT
This sequence comes from Microctonus aethiopoides, assembly GCA_030347275.1. Lineage (NCBI taxonomy): Eukaryota > Metazoa > Arthropoda > Insecta > Hymenoptera > Braconidae > Microctonus > Microctonus aethiopoides. The sequence goes on from JAQQBS010001425.1 coordinate 2,729,914, forward strand.
ATATATGAACTAGCAGCAATATAAAAATGGAATTTTCTAATAGTTATTGTGTTAGAAATCTATTATAATCCTTAGTGTTAAGTCAATGTGTAATTCCACTCCTTAGTCGCAGACCTCATTGCACCGTGGGAAAGTTACAACGTTGTTTCACCGTTGTCTAGATGTATTTGTGTCTATATATCTCTTTTATAAATCGAGCGACGAAGAATCTCAACGCAAAATGACGTTTGATTAAAATTAAAACCACAATCCAATTACTTGAAGATAAATTCCAATCGTTCAACGACAGATTTTTAATTAATACTCAAAATGGCGCGTGGGAGATGAATAAAATAAATATATTTTTTATATAATCAAAATAATTCATGTGTTTTAATAATTATTTTGATTATTGCATTCGATATTATTTATTTTTATTAATTGATCCAAGAAATACAATACAGAATTTATTTATATTCATTTCAGTGATTTTTTTTTTTTTCGTTTTTGAGGTTATGTTGAAAGACTTGGATTTTATATTGTTTCATTTGTTTCGACGGAACATTCTACTTATATTTTTATTAATTGATACAAGAAATACAATGCAGAATTTATTTATTTTCATTTCAGTGATTTTTTTTTTTCGTTTTTGAGGTTATGTTGAAAGACTTGGATTTTATATTGTTTCATTTGTTTCGGCGGAACATTTTACGTTTGAAAGAGAGCGTAACGCACCTCATTCTCAACGACTATATCCACCGTTATATCCATAAGAAAAGCGGCCTTTCGTACTTCCGTTACGGGGCGTGCGGTTTCCGGTGCAGTATGTATACCACTCACGAACCAGAGGCGATTGTGTCTCATTATATGAGCGTCATGTGTGTGTATATATGAATAATATGTGATTCTTCATGCTTCCTCGGTCATCGATACGCACCCATCGTCCTCTTCTCCTCGTCGCACTTTATGTAAACTTGAGAAACGAATTACCAATGGGGTTTTAAGTTACCGGATATTGTGTTCAAGTATACTGAACAAATATAAAAAAATTCCTTGTCATTGACAATAATATATGTACATAGTTTTTAATACAATAATTATTAAACAAATGATACTAATTTTTTAAATTTTATTTCTGTTTCAGCACCAAGATCATCAAATACAGGAACGAATAATTTACCACCTCTTACATTTCATCAAGTCCATGGTGATAATATTAGGTTATGTAATGGTGCTGTAATTGCAAGAAGACACGAAAGTTTTTGCAAAGGAATTACATTTAGTGCTCGGCCAATTCGCGTTGGTGAAAAGGTAAAATTTCTAAATTACCTTGACATATTTTAATCATCCTACACAATTAATTATTTAGAGGTTAAACCCACCTCCGCAATGCTATAAAAATTTCAAATATTTATTGGTAAATGAGTATTTATATTAATATTTAATTTTGTTTTTTTGTTATTTTCTAAAAGGTCTGCGTTAAATTTCTGGAAATGTCTAACAATTGGAGTGGAGTTATACGATTTGGATTTACTAGCAATGATCCAATACATCTTCGTAGTGGATTACCAAGATATGCTTGTCCGGATTTAACAAATAAACCTGGTTATTGGGCAAAAGCGTTGGCGGAAAGATTTGCCGGACGCGATACCGTTCTTTTTTACTATGTTACAACTGCTGGTGACGTTCATTTCGGCGTAAATGGCGAAGAAAAAGGTGTATTCTTCAGTGGCGTTGAGACACGCGCGCCATTGTGGGCGGTAATTGATGTCTATGGTAATAGCACAGCAATTGAATTTGTCGATCCAAATCGTCAGCATTTTAACAATATTAGACGAGGTGCTGAACATAGCAATGAGGATAATGCACAACCGAGTCGTCATACGGCAATGGATGATGCAAATAATGCTGGGCGTGATATTATTGAAAGAATTATTGTTCCATTAATGCAAAATGTTCGTCTTCATGATGTTGAATTACCCGGATTGAGGTTTCAACCGCCTGGTGTACTTTTTTCACCTCTTCCTTTCCATTCGTAAGTGAAATAATAAAATTATTGCACAAGTATAACCTCAAAATTGTGATGACAAAAATTTATTTGTGAAATAAATGGCTGACTGTTATTGAAAGAAAGCTAAATAAATTTTTGTCATCACAATTTTGAGGTTATACATTATATACAATAGGGTGAATCAAAAAAATTGACTATTTTTTTTAACTTCATACACTGAAAAATTTTAAAATGAAGGTCATTTTCAACTGAGTTTTCTTTTTTTTCTTCAATCCCTTATGGCAAAATTCATATCTCGCTATTATTTGATCGTACAAAAAAGTTCTATTGACATTTTTTGTAGGAAATTAAACGCTCTACAAAAAAGGTCTCTTGTGGTTAATCAATTACTCTAACCATTTAGAAGATATTTGCATTCCTGACTTGAATGGATAAATTTAAAATATTTATTAACAAACTATTAAAATCAGTACGCATTGGGATTCGAATGCGAATATCTTCTAAATGGTTAGAGTAATCGATTAACCACAAGAGACCTTTTTTGTAGAGCGTTCAATTTCCTACAAAAAATGTTAATAGAACTTTTCTGTACGATCAAATAATAGCGAGATATGAAATTCGCCATAAGGGACTGAAGAAAAAATAAAAAACTCAGATGAGAAGGACCTTCCTATTAAAATTAAGAGTTCATCTTTGGACAATATTTTTTAAAGATGTCTAAGAACCAATTTTTTTGACCCACCCTAATATACAAATACATTAAAAATAATTCTTTATTATATTGTGTTACTGTATGATGTCTAACATACTAATTTATTTATTTTCTTTGTATTATTTGCAGTGTACGTGGCAAAAATATACGATTTAGTAATCAACAATGTGTGGCAACACGAATTGATACTGAATTCTGTCAGGGTTATGCATTCACTAGTAGACCACTAATTTTGGGAGAACGTTTAGTTATTCAAATTCTTTCAACTGAACCAATGTACCTTGGTGCAATGGCACTAGGTTTAACATCGTGTGATCCAGCTCGACTTTCAACTGAAGATTTACCAAATGACAGCGATTTATTACTTGATCGACCTGAATATTGGGTTGTATCAAAAGACGCTGCATCAAGTCCACAAGCAGGAGATGAAATTGCTTTTACAGTTACTCACTATGGCAAAGTTCAAATGAGTAAAAATGGCGAGCCACCAAATGTTGTAATGCACGTTGATCAGAGTCTTCAACTTTGGGCATTTGTTGACGTTTATGGAAGCACACACAGAGTAAGAATGTTAGCCAGTCATCCAACATCGCCACCAAGACAACCTCAATGTTCTGTTGCACCACTAGTCAATAATGTTCAACAACAACAGCAGCAACAGCAACAGCAACACGCAAATCATTCAAATGCCGCTACAGAGGTTTCTAGATTCTCTGAAATGGTTCAATTTCAACCGGCAGCGGGTGGTGGTACAGTTCTTGTGGTTAATTTACCACCAACGACACCACAACCAATTTACGGAACAACGGCAACTGGAATTTCTAGAAATTCTCCAGCATTTATACCAACGACAACACCACCAGTTCCATCAGCCAATTCAGTATCTATAATTGGTACAACTTCTTCAGTAACATCAACTTCTATGTCAACACCAATAGCAGCAGCAGCAGCAGCAGCAGTAGCACCACCAACACCAACTCCTGTTACATTATCAACATCAAATCATTCGGTAATTAGTCCAAGACAATCACCGCCAGTATTAACCGGTACAATGAGTAGCACAAGTTCTTCGACTTATGTTGATCCGATATCGTATCAAAGACATGATACGTTAATTGGTTCACAAACATCGTCGCATTTACAACAATGGAGTGAAAGACTTCAGCCAACACCAGGCCAGCCAAGCGAGTGCTCAATATGCTATGAAAGAAATATTGACAGTGTTCTTTATATGTGCGGACACATGTGCATGTGTTATCAGTGCGCGATTCAACAATGGCGTGGTAAAGGTGGTGGTCATTGTCCATTATGTCGCGCTCAAATTAGAGACGTAATTAGAATTTATCGATCATGAATAATTAATATCATGCATTTGTTTCTATGTATAATGTCGATATAATTTTCGTTGAAATGATTTCGCGCCGGCGCAAGATTATTTTCAATTATATATTCGTCACTTTTTCATTGTATTTCATCTTGATTGTGCTTACGGTCAAATATTTGATTTTACATTTATCTGGTTGTGTAAATGCTTGTGTGTTAGAGTTCTTTTATACAAAAGCGATTGCACTGCCAAAAAATGGAGGTAATATTGTGAGATGTTGAGTCTGTATGTATATGATTCAACTTAATTTTGTATATTTATCATTGATATTGTGCAAGATGATGACGACTTTTTTTGAGGTTATTCACAGTGGTAATGAGACGGTTATTCTACTTTGTTGCAGAATATACTTTTTTTTTTTTCTACGATTATAACTATTGAATAATCATTCATTAGGTTTATTATTTACACAGTTCAGTGGTGTTTAATAATGCTTGAAAGTTACACTAATTTAATTTTCATTTTGTGAAAAATTATTGAGGTTAGAAATGGTTTTTTTTTTCTTGATAAACTTTACTACCAAAGAGATTCAATATCTGCCAAACATTTAATGACATATGAAAACAGCCAGCTAAGCAGTGATTATTTCGTTAAGATTTTTATTTAATTAAATCAGTAGAGACATGAATTTGATAGAAAAAAAAATTAGCATTCATTGGATTTTATAAATATTAATTAACAAAGGCAGCATTGATGGTAGTGATCATTATTGTTTTTTTGGCATTATAATTTATCAATTTCGCCTTGATATTTATATTGTTGATTATCAAGGGGATAAACTTAACCTAAAAATTGAAGTAAAAACAGTATTTAATTCATTTTGTCACATCTTTTCATGTTCAATTATTCAAATTTTAACACTTCTGACTCAAAAGTATATACAAAATCTGCTAATAGTTGAATTTATTATTGACAAAACATCTTTTGTGTAGAAAAAAAAAATATCTCTCGTCAATGCGATGTTAATAAGAGAAAGTGACAATGCAAACATAAATTATTACAAATATAGCAAGTTTTTTAACGCATTTCGATAATGTGAATGTGGTAGTAAGCATAAGCTGTGTGTGAAGAGAAAAAATAATTTATAAATTACAATTAGAGGTTATGTTTCATGTATATTTAATTTAACTGCTTAAACTGTACATTATCTACAATTTTTTAAAATTTAATTCAACAAAAGGATTAAATTGTTCAATAATTCCATAAAATCTCGAGACTGTCGGTCAGTTAATTTCATTAAAAATTATTACACAAAAAAAAACATTTGCATAAAAATATAATTTTGATAATTCATGAAATTTACAAAGTGAAACCATTTTTAGGTTATGAAAGAAGCGATATATTATATTAATTCCTTCATTACAAGTATAAACAATTATTTAATACTAAATGCTAAAATATTCGTTCATTAAACAAAGTCAAGTTGGAATTTTATTTGCATTTTTGTAATTGCGATTATTCATAATGAAAGCAATTATTAATTGAAGAATTCTCTTATCATATTATTTACTTATAATTTAATTTCTAATTTGTACATCGACAGTTTTAGGACTGAATTTTTTTCAGTAATAATAATATAATTGATGACGAGAATGAAGAATAATCATCACGAAAAGTGGTCATGCAATACGCAGTAGTGAAATCTCTAGTCCAGCATGAAGGCAGCTGCAAGTCCCTGCCAAATAATAAACCCAATGAGGAAGAAAATTAAACATTAAAAAGAAAATTGAAAATAAAGCAAAAATAATGAATTAAGAAATGAATAAAAAGTATTTAGGTTCAATTTTGGCCCACAAAGTATTTGGGAATATTAAAAAAGTGCATATTGTACCAAACTATTTATCTAAGAATGCATGGAATAATGTTTAAGTAAATTGAACGGAAGAGAGAGGTAAATAAATGCCAGAAATCATGAAGTAATGGGAGGGCAGAATGAAAAAAGAGATAATAAATAACAGTTATAACTGTTTTATTATAAACTAACTGAGATGCAAGAGCCTGAAGACATTGAGAAACGAGAAAACAGTGTATAACCTTAAAAAAAATAACAGACAAATAATGTGAGAGTAATTTTATGTTAAAGAAAAAGTAAAATAAGTCTCACAAGCCGTATAGATGCATAAATGGAAAATGAAAACAATAATTGCTACAATATAACCTCAAAATAATGACCACAGACATTTTCTTAGAGGTTATGCTTTTACAAAATGGCCGATTATAAAGGTTTTATTGTAGTAAAGATAAAAATAATGTGAGAAATGGGAATAAATAAGTTTGATATTGTCGAAAATTTGTTAAATAAGTCATTATTAATATTTAAAATATTATGTCAACTTATTCTTATTATTTCTCATTGACAACAAATGATATTATTAAACAAAATGGCTGCTTGCTTCTCATATCTTGAATTGTCTATATAATACGACAATCGAAATAAACAAAAAAAAGAGGCAAAAAGAATCTTTGTAATACTAATTAAACTCATAAAATTGCCTCGCTAGCCCGTCCCTGTGAATTATTCAATACATTATTATTTAAGTACAATTAATAATCAATTTTCTCAAAGGTCAGTGCGTGAATTAATGTTTAATTATGCTCTCAATTTAAGTGTAAAAACAAAAAAATAAAATAATTAATAAAATAAATTTATACATATGTAATATAAATAAAATGCGAATTATCATTCGTATAATTTGTCGTAATAAAAAAAAAATTGATTAATAATGATATGTTTTATTCATTTTTTTCCCCCCTCACTAAATACATTTATAAATATTTGTGTATAAATAAATAAAAAAATATATACAGATCAATACAGATATCAAATATTAAAGACAATAATATTATAAAAAATATTATGTAAGATATTCGATAAGAAACAAAAAAAAAGTTGTGTGTTTCATGTTTGTTCATTCATTTTTGTGTTCGAAAGAACAAAATGAATTCAATATTCATCATCCTCTCCAGCATCTTCAGTCGAATCCATACCAACTTCTTCATAATCTTTTTCAAGTGCAGCTAAATCCTCTCGTGCTTCATTAAATTCACTTTCCTCCATTGTCTCTGCTACATACCTTAAAATTTAATAAAATTTAATAAAATTTTTTTAGGTTAGAATTTAAAATTTTCATATATAAATAAATTTACCAATGAACAAATGCTCTCCGACTGTATAATAAATCGAATTTTCGATTCAATCTCGTCCAAGGCTCAACAATAGCTGTCGTATTAGCTAGCATAGCCATCGCCCTCTGTACTTTTGCCAAATCACCACCAGGAACAACCGTTGGCGGTTGATAATTAATTCCAACCTTATATCGATAATGATTTATAAAAGCAAAAAAGAGAATAATGTTTTGAAATATAATTAATAAACAAATTTTAATTCATATACATAAATTACTTTAAAACCTGTGGGACACCAATCAACAAATTGAATAGCACGTTTGGTTTTCATTGCTGCTATTGAAGCATTTACATCTTTTGGTACAACATCACCACGATAAAGTAAACAACATGCCATGTATTTGCCTTTACGTGGATCACATTTGACCATTTGATTTGATGGTTCAAAGCAGGCTGAAGTAAGTTCCATTACTGACAATTGTTCATGATAAGCTTTTTCACATGAAACAATTGGTGCATAAGTTGCTAAAGGAAAATGTATTCGTGGATATGGCACAAGATTTGTTTGAAATTCAGTTAAATCTACATTAAGTGCACCATCAAATCTTAATGATGCTGTAATTGATGAAACAATTTGTCCAATAAGTCGATTTAAATTCGTATAAGTTGGACGTTCAATATTCAAACTACGTCGACAAATATCGTAGATTGCTTCATTATCAACAAGAAATGCACAATCTGAATGTTCAAGTGTTGTATGGGTAGTGAGTATAGCATTGTATGGTTCAACAACAGCAGTTGATATATGCGGTGATGGATAAATAGCAAATTCAAGCTTGGATTTTTTTCCATAATCAGTTGACAATTGTTCCATAAGTAAAGATGTAAATCCTGATCCTGTTCCACCGCCAAATGCATGAAATATTAAGAATCCTTGGAGGGCAGAGCACATATCGGCTATTTTTCGAATACGATCTAGGACCAATTGAATCAGTTCTTTACCAAGACTGTAATGACCACGAGCATAATTATTTGCTGCGTCCTCTTTTCCTGATATCAATTGTTCAGGATGAAATAAACTGTGATATGTTCCTGTTCGAACTTCATCTACAAATAAATAAATAGATAAATGAATAAATAAATAAATATATGGGGCATTTCATGCCAACTCATCCTACCAATGAACTTTGCATCTCCGATTTCGCTGAAACTTGGGCATTTTTTTCTACCCATCGAAATAGGGTGATTTTTTTCTAATTTTTTTATCGAGCCGTTCAAAAGTTAATTTTTGAAAATTTTTTGGGTTTTTAATGTTCAAATGACCATAACTTGGCCACGAATTATCCGATTTGAGTCTTTTTTTTTTTCAAAATTTTTGTTTTTTAATGAACTTTCTGGAAAATTTATGCAAAAAATTATCA
>JAQQBS010001425.1:2738890-2781499 GCA_030347275.1 Microctonus aethiopoides
TCGTTTTTTTTCGATTTTATTATTTTTTCTTAATTTATAGAGTATTTTATTTATTGTATACATGTATACAATAAATAACTTTAAAAAAAATAATAAATTATAGAGTATTTTATTTATTGTATACATGTATACAATAAATAAATTTAAAAAAAATAATAAAATCGAAAAAAAACGAAAATAATTAATTTAAAAAATTCAAAAAAAGTTATAACCCATCATTATCCCATTACGAAACTAGGCTTAAAATTTGTATTTTAGGGAGTAGTATTTTTGAGAATTTTTTGAGAAAAATCGAAAGATACAAACAGTCTCAAAATCCACATTTTAACTTTAAAATTAAAAAAAAAAAATCAAATTCATCATTGATAATTTTTTGCATAAATTTTCCAGAAAGTTCATTAAAAAACAAAAATTTTGAAAAAAAAAAGACTCAAATCGGAGAATTCGTGGCCAAGTTATGGCCATTTGAACATTAAAAACCCCAAAAATTTTCAAAAATTAACTTTTGAACGGCTCGATAAAAAAATTAGAAAAAAATCACCTCACCCTATATCGATGGGTAGAAAAAAATGCCCAAGTTTCAGCGAAATCGGAGATGCAAAGTTCATTGGTAGGATGAGTTGGCATGGAATGCCCCATATTTATATAAATGTTATGAGTTTACCTATAACTGTTGGTTCCAAGTCAATTAAAACTGCTCGTGGAACATATTTGCCACCATCAGTTTCGCTAAAAAATGTTTCAACACCGTTATCAGTAGTTTGTTCTTCAGACATTGCAGCTGGCAACATTCCATCGGGTTGAATACCATGCTCCAGGCAATAAAGCTCCCAACATGCATTGCCCATTTGAACGCCGCCTTGTCCAATATGAATGGAGATTACTTGGCCACGCTATAAATCATAAAGTCAATATTTAACCTCCAAAAGTCCTTTTTAATTAAAATACATCTTACCATTTTGTGATATTGAAAAAGTTTAGATGTTTTATTTGTAGATTATTAATGAAATTCGATTGAATTGCTGGGTTAGGGGATGAATAGAACAACGATGAATAAATTATAATTGACAGTTGCAAAACATTTGATAAACTATTATTAATATAGAATGCTGTTGTTGTTTATATTTAATTTACTTGGTAACCGCATATTTTGTCCTATTTTTTTTTTACTTTATGTTTAAATTATCAAAATTTTATTTTGTTCTGCAAAATTATTTGATAATTAATTGGAGGTTATGTTATTACACAAAATGTATAAATGTTGATTTATAGGTTAAGTACAGGAATTTATATTTCATTTTTGTTTTTGTTTGAAGAAGGTGAATAACTTTATATGTTTTATTTGCAATTATTCATTTATGTTTTATTGCTAATTATAATTTGATTCAATCTTGATATGAGCATTTCATGTTTAGACACGCATAAAAAATGTTCTTTGCGTGTTTGGTTGAAAATAAAGAACAAAGCAAAAATGGCCGCTCGATATATCGATCGCCATTACAGTGTAAAATATATGTCAGCAATGAAAGAATTTTCTATTCTAAATGTGAATAAATAATATATTGTAAAGACAAAATTAGATACGTATTATTTATTTATTCTTGTTTAAAATCGATTAGTTATACATAATTAATAAATATCAGATATTACTCTATTAAACCATTGACATATATACTGTATTATATAAATTTTATCAAAGTTTAATGTTATAACAATCACTATTAATAATTATAAAAGAATTTTCGACAAATCTAACTTTTTTTTTCTCTTTTGCAGGTTAAATAATAAAAAAAAGTCTAAAACAAAAAATAAAATTGGATTAAATTTTATAAAAATATCTAAATATAACCTAAAATATATTCTCAAAAATATAATCAATTATATCGATTGTGCTCTGAATACGAGAGTCGATTAATTAATCGATTAGTGAAATATATAAATCAATACATAATTAATTGTTTGAAAGAATACAAATTTAAATCGCCATATTTGATATATCAAATTATGAAATATATCGATATTTTTTAGGTCGAGCGGATACGAAATGGCCCGAATAAAGAAACTTGATGCCGGAAGTAAACCTATATACTAACCCTCAATATATATACATATGTGTATATATACATATTGAAAAAGCTTGAGTCTGTTCTGTTCAATGGCCAAAGACGCGAGAACGAGGGTGGAATACACACTGGAACGCGCGTCTGCGCATTAAACCCGTTCTCCTCCTATACAATAAAAGCATCTATATAGATCTGTATATGTATATGTATTATATATGTATATATACTGCCTAAATTGCGAGCCACTGGTGAATAACTCTGGGACGGGCAAAAGGCGATACTCCGGATACTCGATTAGTCGACAACTCGCCGCTAGCGAGTGTGGAGGTCCATGAAGTTTTCAACATTTTATAATTTATTTTCTGAGAAAATATTTTTTAATCCTTCATGATCGCAATTTATTAATAAATTCTACAATAATCTTTTATCTTATTTGGTAAATACGGTTTTTATATTTATTTTTATATATTAAATTGTTTAATATTTGAATTTAGAGAGAGAAAAAATTAAAAATGGACGCTTAAAAAAATTTATTTTAATTGATTATTTAATGTGTATTTTTTTTTTTTTTTTAATTGTTTAGATGAAACGGCACGTGGTGTTTGAATAAAGTGATGTTTAATGTTGAATTAAAGTCCACGAGTAATAATGTGATGAAAAAAAAAGTCATGTGTAATATAAATTATCAGAGAATGTGAAAAATAATGTGAGATGATGTCACGCAATAAACAATAGAACAAGAGAGTTTGTCTTTAATGAGATTGTAACTCTATTAAACACATTTCTACGCCGAATCGTGCTGTGAATCGCTGTTTCATCGATCGCTTTGAAGCTGAAGGAGGTAAATATATATGTATATATGTGTATAGGTATATAGAAGAGAGAGAAAGACCGATTAAATCTTTTAGCAACCCCCTGTGGCAAAAGTTTTGTTGCCGGTAGATATTGCGATGGAATTGTGTTTATATTTTATTTTTTTTTGGAATTACGTACAGGTTAATGTACCATTTTTTATTTTGTCTTTATGCTTTTTGAAGCATTGTTGATGTTGGGATAAGTTAAATAAAACCAAAAATTTGAAGCTTTAATTGCAACTGATACACAAAACATTTTTGAAGCATTGAGAAATGGGTGAAAATATGTAAGGAATTATTTTACTTTAAAAATTTATTTTGTATTTTTTTTTTTTGAGGTTATACTTAATTTACGATGCCGGATGTAATGGAATTGTGTATTATATAGGTAAATAGTTGTGAAATTGGTAAAGAAAATATTTTACTTTGATTTTTCACTAATTTCTTTTATGAATTTATATTTTATATTTTAATTTGAGGTTATGTCCAATTATCAATATGAAATGTAATTAAATTATATGTTATATATCATTTAGCTATATTTATATAATGAAAAAATAGTAAAATTGGTGTAAAAAAATATTTTATTTTGATTCTTTACCAATTTCCTTTATGAATTTATTTTAAATTTCAATTTAAGGTTATGTCCAATTATCAATATGAAATGTAATTAAATTACATATTATATATCATTGAGTTATATTTATATAATGAAAAAATAGTAAAATTGGTAAAAAAAAAATATTTTACTTTGATTCTTCACCAATTTCCTATATGAATTTATTTTATTTTTAAATTTAAGGTTATGTCCAATTATCAATATAAAATGTAAAGAAATCACATATTATACATCATTTAGCTATATTTATACAGTGAAAAAATAGTAAAATTGATGAGAAGAATATTTAATTTCAATTCTTTACTAATTTTTTCTATAAATTTACTTCATATTCCAATTTGAGGTTATGTCCAATTCTCAAAATGTGATGTATAGGAATTACATATTATATATCGTTTAGTTACATGCATGTGGTTGAATTTTAGCAATCGTGTGGGTGCAGTGAGAGAAGAGAGACAGGTTTTGTAAGGGTATGAAGGGGAGAGGTAGAATATTACATGGGCGGATAAGAGAACGACGGGTGGAAACAAACGGGCTTCGAACAACACCTGCTCTTTGGGTATGTGCGTGCGACCCTTTCCACATTATACTATACATATGTACATATATATATATATAAATGTTAGCTGGCTCACGACCTCAAACGCTGAATCTTATTCAAGCATCTTTGTGTGATATAAACATGAATATATTGTCCCATGTTAAAGAAGAATTAAACAAAAATAATTTCAATTATTTCTTTAATAAAATTTTTGTCACTGATTTTTCTTTTTTTCTCTTTCAATAATTAATTCTCGCATATTTATCTTGAACATACTTTTTTTTTTTCATCTTGTGGAGAGCATTTATACATGTATGTATATATAAATCCGCATCAGACTGCTTGCACCTGCCTGTTTGAGGCTTTGAGACGATGTTGAAATTGAGAGTTTTATACTTTGTGTATGGAAGAATACTCGTTTAAATTATTTCAAGATGAAAATGATTGTATGAAATTTTATACGTGATCCTGGTTTAATTTTGAGGTTATTAATCGATTTTGCAATAAATTATGTCGTTATCTAAACCCTATCATTTCCTTTTCCTCTTCCTCTTCATTGATATTATACACTTATATATATATAAACTCCTTTTGATAATATATTTCAGTATATATTTGTGAATATGCATGTGAATGCGCGTGATTTGGTCACGTTATACATATGTAAAGCTGATTTTCTTCATCACGAACTTGTAAAATGTATAAAAGCTATAGTTTTGTTCAGACGGGACTCTAAAATTAGAGGTTATAACCCCACTTTATACATATATACAGCTGTGCACATATATTTATGTTTGTACGTGTGGATATTTATATATAAAGCTGTGAATGGAGGCAGACGCTATTTTAGATAACCATTTTCCAATTTGTCGTGAGATTTATTGTGTATAAATATGTATTTCATCGTTCATAACCTAAAAAAAAATTATTTGTTAATGAATATGTTGGATTAGGATAGAAATATTTTTTTTTTTTTAGGGTTTTAATGTTGGTAATTATAAGTGGAAGATTTTACGTTGCGATTGTTCATCAGGTTTCTTTTTTTTTCTTTATTTATTCATATTTCCTGCACATTTGTCTTGACTTTTAAAGCGTCGTCAGGTCCACTCACAAGAATTTGCAGCATCGGGTATTGATCGTACATGAGAGTACTACATACGCATACGTATATTTAATTCCTGTAGACAATAATACGTTTTTATATTAGTATCAACCATGTTTATACTAAAAAGCAGAGTTGAAAAATAGCAAATTTATTTTATACTATTTATATAATTCTAAAAGAGATTTTTGTTGGCTTTTTTTTGTTGAAACAGGAGAAAATTAAAGTATTTATAAACTTGGAAAAGAATATATTTAAGCTGTTAATAAATATATTAATTAATTGATAGTAATATTGCATTTATTTACAGTTAATAAACTGTAAAAATAACTTTAAAAAAATTACCAAATTCTCTTTCATTGGGAGACAAAAATTTGAGGTTAAATAACTCATTCACATCTAAAATTCTTTTATATCCTTTTATAAATAAACAAATGATTGTTTAATTATTATTAACCTCAAAACTGCCATGATTTTTCCCATCAGAAACGTATAATTATTTTATTTTGAATATTAATTTGTGTCTGATATTAATATTTTGTAGGTTATACATTGTTTCATATGGCAAAAAAGATTTGAATACATCTAAAACAGAAATATAGTTTTGTTAAATATTTATATTCATTTGGAATATATATTTAAAGTATAATAGCAATAACATCGTACCATGGTTTTCATTTTATCCGATGACTCATCACCCTCAATATAACATTATTTCGAAATTTATTATTGAATCCCCTATCCATCGAATTCCAACACGCACCAATGTGCCTTGTGGCAAATATACAAGACGAAGGGATGAATCACACTATGACTAAGTCGTAAGACTGTACTTGAAGGGAAGAAATCAGTCTTAGCCAACCCCCCAATTGTTGCTATGACCACCCTGTGCTCATAAAAATATATGTTACTACATTCACAGAATTGTTGCACTGTATTAGACTTATATATCTTGAGAGAATTGGAAAAATATATGTGATTGAAGAGGGGTTGAAAAGATATTGTACTAGGGGTGATTGTCCGCTTGATTTTATCTTCTTTTCCCATATCAAACTAATCGATTTTCCGTTGAATCAGACGAGTGGACCTGTAGCTATATTCATTCATGTTATATACTCTGCGTTATATATAATTAAATCGATATATACTTATATATACACTGAAAATGAGTTTATTAATTATTAATATACTTATTAATAATTAGAAAATTTTGTTCAATAGTTTACTAATAGTTAATAAATTATTATTTTCTTATGCATCGAAAAGCCATAGGTATATAATCATATGTATAACCTCAAATATGATCACATAATTTTATTTATCGATATTATTCACAGCAATTAACTGATAAATATTATTAATTAGTAAATTAAAAACGATAAAAACATTTACTGGAACAATACATTTTATTTTATTTACAAGACAATATAAAAAATATTGGGAGGTTATGTTTGATGATTTTTTTTTAATTGCATTTAGATTTGTTAACTATTATTAAATAAGTTCGACAATTGATTTATAAATATTATTAACAGTTAATAAATAATTTTATTAGTGTATACATTCATATTAATTCTTTAAATTGTTTAATTGATATAAATTTCATTTGTATGATGTAGATATATCTTTTATATATTTATATGAATATATTTAATTGTTATTTATCAATATTATTCACAGCAATAAACTAATAGATATTATTAATTAGTAAATTAGAATTGATAAAAACATTTACTGAAACAATATATACATTTTATTTTATTTACAAGACAATATAAAAAATATTTGGAGGTTATGTTTGATAATTTTTTTTTAATTGCATTCAGATTTGTTAACTATTATTAAATAAGTTTGACAATCGATTTATAAATATTATTAACAATTAATAAATATTTTTATTAGTGTATATATTCATATTAATTCTTTAAATTGTTTAATTAATATAAATTTCATTTGTATGATATAAATATTTATATGAATGTATTTGATTGAAATAATCGGTTGAAGTATGCTAATTATAATCTGTATGATGGATGATGGTGGATGCTGATGAACAATAGAGCTTATAAGTAAAACAATGGAGTATTTACAAAAGGGTGAACTGAAAGTGGTTTGAAAAGTGTGAGCAAAAAGTGAAGAGAAAAATGTACGGTTGAAAAGGGACAGACGTTATGTCCCGTTTAAAAACTCTTTTTATGCTCCCCTTTTTCATTATGTACAACAAGTACACTAGAATAACCACGCACGACACTTTCTGGATCGTCAAACGTTTGTGTGGGAGTAAAAAGCGATACTGTCAACAACATAGAGCGCGAGTTGTGATGTCTATAAATAAATTTTCCAATATTATAACGAGTGTCCCAAAATTCACGCAAGAAATAACACGTTAATTACATTTAACATCTTGCGTGAATTTTGGGACAACCTCTAAAAAAAAATTTTATAGTCTCTAAAATTATTTCAAGAATTTTTTTGATCTAACAGTTGATTTATTTATCGTTTTATTTTACAGATTCTAATACGAGGAACTATGTTTGGTCTACTGATGAATCAACAGCACCATCAAACAATTTACTTTTGAAAAGTAAAATTGGTGAAGAATAAATTATTCAAAAAAATAAACAACGCGGCAATGGCAATGACCGGCAGCCTCATGGGCTATGAAAATAATAATGAAGTTAATCAAATGAAATGTAAAAAGCCGATAAAAACATTACCAATGTTGTCTAGCACATGTCAAACCAGTGGCAATGGAGTTACGACAAGTATGGCATCATCAGGAGCTACAGTAAATTCCAATACTGCAAATAATATTGCAACAGCAATTAATAATACAATCGCTGGCGGCAAGTCACGAAAATATACCGCAAATATTCAGGCAGAAAGAAGACGTGAATCATGCAATCGTGGTCATGCTAATGGACTATGGTCTGTTTGGTATGGGATTTTGGTGGTGACATTGCAAGCATATATTGCAACAAGATGTGCAAAACGTTTTGTCGGTGTGTAATTTAATTATTTTTACATAATTAAATACTTATTTATTTTCAAGTGTTTCAAAAAAAAAAAGTAACATTTTTTTTTTCTCGGAAACAAGCTTAAAAATTTCGTTTAGGTTAAAGAATAAGTCTCTGAAAATATGAGCTCTTAATATTAATATTAAGATAGTGCGCATATCACATTTTTCTATTTTCCATAAGAAATAACATGGGAAAATTTTTGTTTTTATTGTTAAAATTTTGTAGTTTACGCGAACCAATGAACGGATTCAAATGATCAAAACATATTTTTATAGGAAATTGAACGCTCTACAAAAAAGGTCTCTTGTGGTTAATCGATTACTCTGACCATTTAGAAGATATTTGCATTCATGACTTGAATGGATGAATTTAAAATATTTATTAAAAAACTATTAAAATCAGTACGCATTGAGATTCAAATTCGAATATCTTCTAAATGGTTAGAGTAATCGATTAATCACAAGAGACCTTTTTTGTAGAGCGTTTAATTTCCTACAAAAATGCATGTTGCGTATTTTATAATATTTATTTGTCTTCGAGTTATAAAATTTAAAAGTAACAAGAATTTTTGTAAAAAAAATTTTTGTTAAATTCTTCAAACTTTAACCTCTCATATCTTCTAAACAGTAAAAGTTATGAAAAAATTGTAAGACACCTTTTTTGTAGAGCGTTCAATTTACTATAAAAATATGTATTGATCATTTGAATCCGTCCATTGGTTCGTAAGTTACAAAATTCGAACGATAAAAACAAAAATTTTCCCGTGTTATTTTTTATGGAAAATAGAAAAGTGTGATGAGCACTATCTTAATATTAATATTAAGAGCTCATATCATCAGGGACTTATTCCTTAACCTAAACAAAACTTTTAAGCCTGTGTCCGAGAAAAAAAAATATATTGCTTTTTTTTTTTAAACACCCTATTATATTTATCTATTTCTCACTGAATATTTGATGAATTTGTTTTTTTATTTTTTTTTTTAGCGTACTTATCGCTGCCATGGCCAGCAGATCAACAACCACCAAAATTTGAATTACACGCTTGTATAATATTAACTGGCACGGGTGTTTTACTACTGCCAATTTTTCTTGCTGCAGCTTTTCTCAAGCTCGGCAATTATGCAAATGATGGGGTTAAGCTTGGCCGACACACCAGTACGTGCACACGCGATCCACCATCGTCATTATTATCTAATGCACCTGACGGCACTGGTAATAATTGGATAAAAGAAAAAAGAAATAAGATGAATGAAAAAGGTTTATTTATTTTTTTTTTAATGAGATATTTATTTGTTAAAATGTATTTTTAGGTTTAGCGAGTAGTTTATGGAAACATGGTGGACCTACGGCAGCTTTTGTTCATCTTTGCACTGCTATGTGCTTTCTTTTACCATCATTGCTTATGGAAGCACGACTTATTCATGCTGGATTTCTACCAAAAGGTATTTATTTTGTGTGGAAATAATTTTATTATTTGAGTGGTTTAATGTCATCCTTTGTTTAACCTCCAAATTATCGTTTGGGAAATAATAAAGAACAAAAGTGAAATAGTAATTAAAAAATAAGTAATATAGTTCAGAAATGTCTAAATGCTCTTTGAGATAAATGAAATATTCTTCTGAAGTAATATTATACAATGAAAAATTGAAGATTTTAAGATAATATGGATATAGGAAAAAATTTTGAGGTTAAACATGGCTGGCATTGAGTTAGTTATTTATTTGTTTGTATTGTAGCTACTTTTTAATATTAAATTTGATGATTTTATTACAATTTCAGATGCTATTTGGCGTACAGATTTAGATTGGGTTGTTGTACATC
This sequence comes from Microctonus aethiopoides, assembly GCA_030347275.1. NCBI lineage: Eukaryota > Metazoa > Arthropoda > Insecta > Hymenoptera > Braconidae > Microctonus > Microctonus aethiopoides. Next base: position 2,748,911 of record JAQQBS010001425.1, read on the forward strand.
GTGATCGATTAGTTTTTTTTAGTTTTATGAATCCAAAAGAAAATTTAAGCAGTTTTTCGGATTATGGACAAACTGTTATGACATCTTCAAGTGTTTATGATGATTTGAATAATGATTTTGGCGAAAGCACATGGAATTATCGCTCACCTGGAAATGCCAGTGGCGATGATCGTGATATTTCATTGGCCACTGCAAAGAGCATTGTTGGTACAAATAATTTTCAACACACAAACTCGTCATTTTCTTTCAATACAGAACAAGTTTTGACTGTTATGCATAATAATACAGTTAATAATCCAGAAGCTTCTACTGATATTAATAAATCATCAAGTTCAAATTATTCTACTGTCACAACGAATTCTGAAAAACTGAAAAAACCAACATCTGCAACAATTACAAATGAAACAAAAAAATTCATGCCAGGCAAAAATATAAATGCTAAATCGCGAGGAAGAATTAAAATCGATGAAGAACCATTAAAAATAAGATTGTCTAATGTCAATCCGATTCAACGTGTTAATATGACTGCACAAAATTTACCTCTTGTAATGGATAGTTTGGGTGACCTTGACCATCCACAACTTCTCAATTTAGACATTGCAAATGGTAATTGAATGTTTATATCTTTTGTGTATATAAAATTCTCATGTCACAGTGTTTGTAATCAAACTCTTCTGAAACGACTTGACCGATTTTTATGAATTTTTTTTTTTTTTTTTGTATATTCGGTAGGTCTGAGAATAGGTCGTAAACTATTTTTTATACCCCTAAGTGATATAAGGGTGGTTCACCCAATTTTTTTTTTTTTTTTTTTTTTATGATTTGGCATTAAAAATACATACTTTTTAACCTAAAAATACGAATTTTTTTTTTCTTTTTTCAATGATTTGACATTAAAAATACATATTTTTAGACCAAAAAATAAAAAAAAAATTTTTTTAATTTTTTGAATAAAATTTTTTATTTTCATTTTTTTATGATTTGGCATTAAAAATATATATAACCCTTAATTTCCACCCTTCTACTACTAACCTCCATTTTTCAGTAGCGATATTAGCACTGTAATAATTCCTTTTTTTTTTTTTTTTTTTTTTTTCAATTTCCAAATATTTTTATATTTTTTTTTACAATATTTTATACACATAGTAATAATTTAACTACCAAAATATTCACTAGAAATAATTTATATAGCAAAACAACGTTTGCCAAGTCAGCTAGTATTATATATTCCTTTGTTTTATAATATATATTTATAAAGTGAATATTTTTATTATTGTAATAACAATGATAATATTAATATTAATCAATTATTAAATTTATTTTTTTAATGTTTCAGATGATACACATGTTGTCGATGTACGTACAATAAGCCTTGAATATTTAAATTATGCAATGGCACTTGGTGTCTATGCTGTAAGATATCCAGCAGTATTTTGGTCTTGCAATAAAGCACTCGGCGCAATTTTTAGTGTACAATTAGTCTTTAATTCTGTTCAAAGTCTAACCTCATACGCTGGAATGTCCGTACTATATAAAGTGAGGTTAAACACATAACAAAATTTATGAAATATTCCAATTTCTTTTGTTTTTAATATATAAATCAATTGAAAATAATATTTTTATACATTCTTTAATATTTATTTCCACTACAGATTCAAGTTGTTGGACCACACAAAGTTTTATCTTTAATGCGACATCGGACAATTAATCCCACACTTATTCCATCAGGTGGAATTCAACGTATCATTGGCAATTTATTTGGTGATAATAGTCATCTTCTTCTCAATCCTCATGTGACTCTTGTATTATTTGCTCTTTCATCACTTCTGGTCCTGTGTTCGAGTATGGTCACATATCTTTATGCTTATGGAAGGTACAAAAATGGAAAAAATTTATAATTAAATTCAAAATTGTTTGTAAATTTATAAATAACTGCGATATTATTTTATTAATTTGATAGATTTGCTGCGTTTTTAGAGCAAGAACGTCAACGACAAATAATAATGGCGAAAAATAACCGTCGAAATAGTTCTGGTTGGTCATATTTTACTCATTGCGCAGCACTTTGCGTCTTTTTAGCACTTACTATATGCAATGCGCCATTACTTTGTGACTATACCGTAATTTATCGGGGTAGTCTTGATGGAGTAATGTTGGCATGTATTCTTGGTACTATTCTTCATCTTATTTTATGGATAGTCATGTGGTTTTTTTTAACAATAAAACGCAATTGGATCTTTAAAGTTCGTGTAACAATTGCTCGTGCAACTGTTAGATCTAGTAGAGCTGTGAAGCTTATTACTGATGTTAATCTTCTGGCATCAAAGTCAAAGAATGTAAATGGAGATGATGACGATGATGACGATGAAGATGTCGATGTGGAGCCAAATATTGATCAAGATGGAAGCACAAATTCGCCTCTTCTTGTTGTTGGCAATGGAATGACATATAGTATAGCTGAAGCATCACCGAAAAAAGCTATTATGACTGTAATTCAACGAGCAGTTATTGAACGCAAAGCAAAAAGGAAACATGGTATTTAATATAATCATGTAATATATTTTTTTCTTAATAGTTTAACAAAAATGGCGACTAAGTATCATTAACTGCGATAAAATGGCAGTTTTTTTTTGCTGGTAGAAAGATTGAGGTTATGTTTTTCATCCGATTTGAAAGAGAAAAATAAAGATGGAAAATTTGCGATCTCTTATTGGTCGATTTCAAAGAAGACATAACCTCAATTTTTCTACCGATATTCAATGAAATATATTGAATTTATAATTTTATTTTAGATAATTATTGTAATTTATTGTTTTAATGTAACAGGTGAAGCAATGATTCATGGTAATAATGAAACTAATGTGGAAAATGATGAACAAATATATTGGTTACGACCAAAATTACGACCTTCACCTGCACAATCTCCCAATGGCAATGGATCAACGGCACTTGATAAAAATTGGCTGAACAAAAAACTTCGACCTAAAGTCACCTTTAATGATCTACCGAGTACGTCTGGCCCGCGGTAACTACTCTCCTCTGTCCTCTGGGTGTCGTTGACGCTTTCCTCGCAAAATTTTCACTTAGAAAATTCCAATAAATTAGCGCTTGATTATATAGATTTACTAATTATTCTAACGTGAGGCTCTGCATGCTTTCAATTTTCACATTATTTCAGTTTCTTGTCTTGGCTTCGTCATAGCTTTGTAATTTTATACATGAAAAATTGATTAATACATCAATAATTCATGTAATTATAAAAAAAAAATTAAAAAAGTAAGGTTATGTATGTATTTTATAGCAATAAAGGAAAAAGACGAGGTAATACAGAGGGTGGACCAGAGGACGATGGTGATTATGCCACATTACGGGAGCTACCATTAATAAATAGTATCGATGTTGCTGAAGATTTAGCTTCTGAAGAAAATAAGGTGAATTTATTTGTAAAGATTAATTATTTTTATTAAAGTAGTTGAATATTTTGTATTAAAATCAACTAAAATTGCTAACAATGTAACATACGTGTATTTTGGTAGTTGTTGGAGTGCGTTAATGATGATCAAGTGACATATTATGCCAATGGGAATCGTGATCTTCAACCTTTTGATGGTGATCCATCGCCAACATTGACGCCTGAACCTCTGCCTGATCCTAATGTATCTTTAGTAGAATTACCACCATTACCACCACCGCCACCTCCACCACCACCAACATCAGCAACAACTAATCAAATATTCTCAAGTTGTGAAAACACCATTGATCGCATTGTACCAACATCTGGCTCTATTGTTAATCATACACATCTACCGCAGGTTAAAATCAATCTAATTTAACAATACTAATAATTTCAAGTCATGTACTTGAAATATTAATCAAATAACATTTTTATTTTGTTCAATAATTGCACGTAAATGGCGGTTTTTTGAGAGTGTACGGTAGAAAAATTGAGGTTATGTCTTTTGAAGATATAAAATCAACCAATTTATTCATGCAAATTCATTATTTTCATTTAGCATTTAGTTTTTTGAGGTTAGAAACAAGAGATAACCTCAATTTATATTAATATTGCCATTTTCGTACAACTATTAAGTAAAATATTGTGTATAAAACACAGCCACTCCATCCCTCGTTAAATATTATACAATTTCAACACAAATAAATAAAAGAAAATTATAATTAATTTAATAATCTTGCAGGTGAACATTCATATGCCAAGATGTTTACGTTATGGCGATGCAGGAATGCCACAAGAGCAATTAACACCACGTTCAGACTCATCAAATTCACCAGCAGCAACAGAATCATTGGCAATTAATTCAAATACCACCACTGAAATAAATTATTGCGAAATTGGATTAACAAATCACAGCAATACAAGCAGCAACAGCGAAACATCAAGTGGTGTTCATTCAAATGTAAGTAATATTAGTCAAATGAGCACTGCTTTACATGAAAGACGTGCAACTAGTGTCGATGATTTAAGTGAACGTCTCAATAATGATGATATAAATATTGAATATCGTGAAATGAAAAATGACAATAATCATTGGCGCAGTTGTTCACTTCAACGTGGTTCACAACCGCCAACAATGCGCAATATTAATTTTAATACCAACGTCACACAACAAAGATTATCAACGTCTTCATGTCAATCATTTACAAATAAATTTGGAATTATTGAAACAAACCCAGTACAATCACAACAACAATCAGGATGTCCAGCTATCATATTAGAAAATGCTAATCAAGCAACTGTTGTAATACGAAGACGTTCATCAAGACCAAAACTTACTGAGCCATTAAATCCTAATGAAATTGAACCATTTTCACGTTCAACCAATATGAGAATGACATCTTTTACTGAATCTACTGATTTTCGTGGTGGTATTCATGCATCATCGGCAACACTTCCACATTATCCAACACAACCTGTTGTACCTACTTATCCACATTGTTCAACAATGCCATTGCCACATGGTGGAATACATAATATCAATGATGATAATAATAGAAGTATTAATGGTGGAAATAGTGATGTTGGCGTTGGCACAAATACATCAAGATATTCTGGTATGAATGGTTCAAGTTCTGGTGGTGGTAGTTGTGGTTCTGTGCCTCAAAATACAACAATTATACCGCCATTAAATCACACGACATTACCGTCATATCACAATGGTATGAGAATTATGCATAATAATATTCCACAGAATAATGTGTATGTAAAACGTTATCCACCAAATCACAATTTACCGCCGCCATTACAACAATGGTCTTTACCCTCTGGACATCATACATTTCCACAACCATTACAAAATAAGTTTTTTACCGGCACACAATTACCACAAATGAGACAGAATGATCGAGATTCTGCTAATTTTTCTATGGCTAGCAGTGGAGATTCAGATATTTGTGTGCAACCACAATGAAATATGAATATTGCTCTTACATAACCTCACTTTTATAGTTATTCATTTTAATTGAAAATTATCAGATTAATCTGCGGTTTTATGGACAGATAATTATAAATACAGGGAGATTAATTCATCAACTAATTTTGAAAACAAAAATTAATTAAGTTAATCAAGTTTTTTTTATTTTTATATTTAATATTGTCGCAATAATTTTGCCATGATTACATATCACAAACGATTAACCATGAATGATATTTTGTTTTTCTTTTTATGACAGTATATATCTTTGCAATACAAGAAATAATTACTATAAAGAATTAAAGAAAATATTATATCATTGCGGCAAGTTTACAATTCAAAAGGACAAGTTTATTGTCAACGAGAAATAATAATATGACTGGAGCTTAAAATTATTACATATTCAGCATGTAGACATTTATGCATATGGCGTAAAATACTTAACAAGAAGATTTATATAGCATTTCTTTTTTTCAATTATGCTAAATACACCAGATAATGCATTTTGAATCGAGAGTCAAGAATTTGATAGCTGATAAAATTGTAATAATATTAAATATTGAATATATCAAAATTATTCATTCGTCCACTCCATAATGAAAAATCAAAGGAGATAAAAGAAAAAAAAAACCATTGTAAAATGAATTTAAGTTTTCATTTAACATTTTGTATAATATTTATCAGAATTATTTCTTTGTTTGTTTATCAGTATTGAAATTGTTGGCTCTGTAAGACAAGAATATTACTTGTAATAAGAAAACAAAAAATATCTGCCTCATTTCAGATAGGAATAATAGAACAGAAAAAGAAACAAAATAATTTTAAAATGCTTTTCTAAGAAATCGTAAACATTTTTTTAAGGCATATGATATTAATGCAGACAAAAAATATATTCATGATAACAATTTTAATGATAAAAATCGCACACATCTCGAACTGTATAGCACATATGCAAAGTTACATAACCTATATTTTTTTATATTTTGATCAAAATGACAACAGCATTTTAAAAAAAAAAAAACCCCAATAGTTTTTGTGCTCTTTATCGATAGAAACATATCGTAGTGCTCATTATAGTGGCAACTATTCAAAATAAGAACAAATGCATCATCGGAATTTATCAGCAATCTTTATAACCTATAAATCATTCAAATTCATCAATTAAAATTGAACTTTTGTCTTATTGACATGATGAATTTGAACATAACCTATAAGTTTTTATTAAAGTATTTTTTTATCACGTTTACCAATCAAATGACTCGATATTTCATCGTAAATTTTGTATTAAGTTTTATTATTAAAAAGATTTTCGCGTATAATATATAAGTGTACCAAAATTCACGCAAAAATTAACTCATTGGCAACACTTGAAATTTTGCGTGAATTTTGGGATAACCTCAAAAATGCGGAAAAAAAAAAGAAATAAAAATAGAATGACTTTCTATTAAATATGCAAAATATTATTAAATATTAAATGCACAATGGCTATACCAACATATACATATGTATAGGTAGATTATATAAGTCTTTAAATATATATTAATGTTTTACAAAAGTATTCTTTTTTTCTTCATATTCACAGCGCTTTAATGCACTGATATATGTGCTATTTATTCACAATTATAGAGTTTTAATGAGGAATATCACATGTGCAACAGTGTGATAAATAAAATGCTGCACAATTAGACATTGATTGATTAAAATATACTTGTAAATACAATGAATTTTTACATAATATCCAATGTACGATTATTGTATAAAGACTGATTAGAGTATCATAATTTTCATATTCATTCATATTAAATGTTAATTTAAATAATTGATAATTAATTATGTATTTTTACGTTGCGTCTAATTATACATTTAAGAACTATTTTAATTTTACACTGTTTTTTCTTTTTTTTTTTTTATGACTTTATTAATTTATATTAATAATGGCAAATGTTGTAATAATTTATAGCAATTGCCCTAAATTTATTAACTAACTTATAAAATAATACCGTGACTTACAATAAGTATTATAATATAATATTTATAAGTGGCATTGATTAAGTGTAAACTTTGTATATTCATTTATTGAACGACAAAAAGAAAAGGGACAAATAAAACAAAAATACGCATACCATAACCTATAAATTTTCAAATGAAATATATTATACTTTTCATTTACCACAAACAAAATGAATATATTTATAATTTGACAGAATAATTATTAAATTCCTTCATGGTATTTCATATTCTTCCTACTATGACATAGTAATAATAATAATAATAATCATAATAATGATGATAGTAATAAAAATAATAATGGTTGTTCGCAAACTCAATAATAATCACAGATAATAAATGAAAAATTATAAAAATAATCGACATAAATTAATTGTGATTTTTGTGTTGAATGAAATACAATATTTCATATTAAATTATATAATTTATAATAATCAATATTGCTACTCAATGAATAACCTATAAAATTGAGAAGAATGTTAATATACGTTTATGAATAAATATTTGTTTTATTACAATAAGAATTTTTTGTTACATGAAAATCAATAAATGCCTTGATAAAATATGTAATAATTTTTTATTAACCCAGCATATGTTTTTTAGGTTAAGTGTACGTGACAAATTATATTAAATAGATAACTAATTGTTAAAGTTTAAAATTTGTTAATAAATATTATTATTCATAACCTATAAATACACTTTTCAGTTTTAGTATTGTCTAGGTATTTATAATTATAAAAAATATACTGAAATGCGAATGATATTAATGAATATTAATTTTATTTCAAGATAATAACAATAAATATAAAATAGTAATGAAGAAATGGAATAATATAAAAATCAATATAATTCCCAATAATAATTCTTAATAATAATTAATATTACTTAATTCCATCGAAAGTACAAACCTTAAAAATCGTTCATAATTGCTCGAGCTTTTTTCATTTCTATAACAAAAATATATAATAAATCAAATAAAGTTTTGTCGTAATAACATATTATAATGCCAAATCAACGTGAACTCACCCTCAAGCAGGACAAAAATATTTTCCCTCGCCACATTGATAAATACATTTGATTCGGTGTCATCCAACTTTTTCAATTTTAGTGACAACTTAATAAAGGGCGAAGAATCACGTTCTTTTTTTTCCCCAGAGATTATTTCCACCGAGCTCAAACGGTTCACTGCACATAAAATACATGTAAATATTCACCTCACAGTAAATAAATGATTAACATAACCTAAAAATTTTTTATTATTTCAAATATAAAAACCGACAACTTAATATGATATTTTAATTTTTTCTGCACAAATGAACCTTGATTTACAATGAAATCTTACGTCGAAGGGAGCGAGCAGTTAAACAATCTAAAATTCGAGAATAATAATCGGTATAAAGTCGTCCTATTGCGACGCCATGTTCTCGTGGCAATCCCAATTGTTGCAATTCATTGCACAAATCAGTTGCATTAACACCATAACGTGCTGATGATGTTAGCATTAATTCCAAAGCCATCACAGCAGCTTTTGCATCAAGAAATTCTGTAGAAATATAAAAATAATTTTCCATTTTTTCATTAAGTTTCTTTTTTTATTTTTATAAAATATTATTATCTTACCTAGTTTTGTATCTTGTGCAAGCTTCTTTATTTTATCCTCCTAGCATGAATGAAAGAAAAAAAATTAATAATATAAAGAACCAGTGATACGTACAATACATTGTATACAGAAAGTAATGAGTTTTTTTTTTCCTCCGTTACTGTATATTATATATATTCTTCGACATAATCGTAATAGAGAAGATATTCTGATGGAATATGACACAAAAGAAATTGTGCCACAAACTTAAAACGAAGGAGAAAATTTTTTTTTTTTTTTAAATCTTCATGATGAATATAAAATAAATTTGATTTTAACTTTGAAATATATTATATTATCGAACTTACATCAAGTTCACCATCGTTGATAAAAGATTTGACGACTAACTGTCCCAACAGTTTCATCTTTATCGAAGTCTGTAATTAATATGTATATTTATATATTGAGTTATTTAATATTTGAGGTTAGGTTGATCGATTTTTTTCATTTTTCCTTGAATTAATATTAAATTTATAATTTACCATGCGTGATAACGTGTTTATTTCAGCAAGAAACCAATCAGGACAATCTCCATCGCCAAGAAATCGAAAACGCTGAAAAAAAATGATTAAAATGAAATATAAAAATGATTAAAAAAATTTATATTATTTAATTTCATTTTACTCACCATTTTTGTAAACTCTTGAGAAACTTTAGCTTGAAATAAATTGTAAATTATATTAAAATATATATAAATTGATGAAATGATGTGAAATATATAGAATATTATATGATAAAAAAAATATGGGAATAAATAAAGATGAAAATGAATGTTTGTACAGGCGACAACCACAAGATTGACATTGGTCAACTCACTGGATTATTTGTAGTTGTTGGTGGTCGTAATACGGTGAAATAAATTCCCCAATGCAATTCGTGAAATTCTTGAGGCAAAACGAATGTAGGAGAAAAATATCCCATGAGAATTAACAATGGTATTTTCTGAAACACATAAATACCGTTACGGATAAGAAAAATGCAGCATTATCGTTTTGACTTTGGAGTGAATCTTTCTATGATAATGTATTGAATATAAATAAATATTATATAAACATAATTTTTTTATTACATTAGAAATTGCTGCAATGAGACTCGAATTAATTATATTGATGACTTTTGTGTCAATTATTTGTGGTGATACTTTTTTTTCATCAGATTCAAGAATTTCTGCGCTTCAAAAAAATTCAAATATAGGTTATGAACACAAAAATGTTGGGTAAGCACAAAATATACTTAAATTATTGTATTTATATAATATTATTAAATATAATTTAATGATTTGTGTTGTTTATTCATGTTTCTTACAGTCCTGATTCAATTTTTCCTATTATGAAGATGAAAAATGTGGATATAAATTGTTTTGTAAATCCTATGAACCAAGGAAATAAAATTTTATTTTTTTCACTTGGGAATATTAATGAACCAATCGCAAGAGGTCGAAGGACAAACTATGGATGGACAATTGAGAAACCAATTTATGCTGAGGAACCAAAATGGATTTTAATGGAGGAGGAAGCAAAACAGTCTGGCCAACGACAACTTGTCACAAATAATAAAGAGGATCCATTTTATATTGCTCGTGGAAAAAAAATGGCAATTGAATATTCACAAGACTTTGAGGATAAACATAAATCTCATTTACAACGTATCAATAGAGCAAACATGTTTCCAGATTCAAAAGTTAATTCTGAAATAAATTTATGGAATAATTCCAATTTACCAATGTACTTTCATCCAAATAATTTGAGGTTAATTTCTACACCACAAAATGGCGGCAACATTCAACCACGAGACAAACATTCAGATATTATGGATATGCTTCAAGAACCATTTATGATATCAAGAGGTAAAAAGAATTTGATGAATAAAAGAGACGAACATAACCTATTCGCAAATGCATTTGAATTTATTGATGCAAATCCATTACGTGATCGTCGTGGTAAACTTTTTGAACAATTAATGAAAGAAAAGGATCCATTTTATGTGGCAAGAGGCAAACGTGATTCTTCAATTGTTCATTATCAACTGTAAAAATATTATTTATCAATTATTATTATATATAATATAAATTATTAAAATAATTTTATTTATAAAACACAAAGATATATAACAATCACATAATTAAATACTTATTATATTTTTAATCGAGTTTCAGTTAATGTATTTTGATGTCAGCAGTCACTTGACATCCAAGGACACAATCTCAAAATAGAAAATTATCATAAAAATTGAACAAGTAAATCGCAACGAAGATGACAAAGAGGAGGAAAAATATAAAAAGCAACATGAGTTTTATATATGAGAGACTCGGCCAAATGTGTTTGAAACAATTGTGTGGAAGTAATGCAAATTTCTACTCGATTTAGCGTCAGCCCTAAATTTTCTTTTTTTATTATGAATAATATTTTTCACCCTAGAATCAACAGTAATTATAAAAAAAAATATTGTGACTAGTTTATATAAAAAATCCACTCTCTTTATATCAAAAATATTTCCAAATATTTATTCGTTGATGTATGAATTATCGTGAAGTTAACCTCAAATATTTTTATCCATTACTTAGATGACATTGCAACACTTTATCATGCCTGTAACAGAAAAGAATGATCCAACACTTGCACATGCTACCAGATATTGTTTATATCCTGCTTTCATACATAAAATACAATATAATAATTTTAATCCACTTAATCCATTTGTTGGACTTGACATTATTGATGTATCATAAAGAAAAACATATAAATAACAAATAAAAAAACAAATCTAATTATTGGATTACATAATTATTATCCAAATATCTTATTTAATAAAACATCTTTATATATTTCTGATGTATTTGAATAAATAATCGATTTTGGATCAAGATTTTGAGGTTAATAACGTGGATATTAAGAACTAGTGAATCGCCAATGATTTTTTTGTCATTTGATGAAGGAAAAATTTATTATTTAAATACATCAAGAGGGAGAAGCAAAAATATGCGCATAGGCGACATTATGGACCTCCCCTAAAGCGTTAAACAGAAACTTTTACGCCAATCACAAGACACGTTGTGCTACAGGTAGTGGAGTATAAGAAAGCCAACTGTCCTCAGGGAGTGAACATTGTACGTGGTTAAATTGCCGATGGAACCGCGCTTTATTATTTATTTTATTAATAAATAAAACGTCAAACAATTGATTTATTGTTTTAACTTCATCTCAAGTTCAATTGCATTATTATTGTTTATATATTTATTCAGTTTCCTATTTCTGCAATTTGTTTCAAGGTATTTTGATGATATAATAATTGATAAGTTTAGTTGAATTTAAGTGATAGAAAATATATATAAATAATAAAATTGTCTTTTATTAATATTACAATGAAAAATATATTGATAAAATATTAATCAACATTTGTTTTTGATATAGGAAGATGTGGCTGCTTTTGGAAATTTGTATAATTGTTGTTGCAACTGAATCAGCTGATTCCAATGATTTTATCAATGATGATTATCTTGGTAGCAATTTGGATACTAAACTTGAGAAAAATAAACCCCCGGATATATTTAAATTGCCAATGAAAATATTATTGCTTCCAACTTTACATAACTCGAGTGATTTTATTTAATTTAGTACTTAGTATTATTTAATTTATATTGTTGAATAATAATTAACATTGAAATTGTTCTTTTTTTTTACAGATGCCCAACAATGGAATAAAATTTTACGGATGGAGAGTGCTAATGAAAGAGACATAGCAACAGCAAATAAGATAATTGAAAATGATAAATCTAAATATGAAATGGTGAAATTAAAATCATCTAAATCGCCATTGGCCGAGTGGTTATTTACAACAAATATTGATAATGAAAAGGTAAGGAATTTGATAATTAATTAAATAAATGCATCATATTGCTTGAGGATGTTCATTCATGAGACTTGTTGGTAGATAAAGTTTTTTTTTTTTTTAGTTTTGATAAGTTAAATCATGTAGCTACCTAACCTTAAAAATTCAAAACGCTTTATCGATTATTTCAGAAAGTTATTAAAGATCAAAAATCAAATTTTTAACATAGAGTCTTATGAAAAATTATCATTTTTATGTATTTAAAATTACAATAAGTATATTGTATGAGTAGATACAATAATAAATAATGTTTAAAAATATTCTTTGAAATATGTAGTTTATATAACTCCACAAAAAAACTGGTGTTGACGAATGTTTAAATTAAATATTAATTATTTTAATAAAGATAATTAAAACTGTTTTGGTAAATTTTGGTAAATGGAGTCAAATCAATTTTTAATGTGGATTAACTGATTTTTTAAAATAAATACCTTAAAAATAATTGGTACATATAAAAAAAAATTATAAATCATTGTAAAATTATTAATATATTTTACAAATTTTTTTCAAGCCTCGAATAAATTTTATAAAAAAGTTAGTACTCATTTGACTCTAGCGTAGCTCACGAACGTCCTTAATTCAAATGTTTTATTAATAAATTTGGTAGATCTGTAGATGATATAAAATCAATTTTGCATCTTCTAAAATCATAATATAATCTTGCAGGAACAACGTATTCCTTTATTCAGTCCATGGGGTGGTAAAAGAAGTTCAAGTTTATACAAACCGGATCCAAAAATTCGACGGCCATCGCGTGTTCCATTCAACAGTTGGGGTGGAAAAAGAGATGGTGAAAAGTATAATTTTGATGAAAAAATTCAAGATGTAAAACGACTTAATACAATTAATTTACCAGGGATTAAAAAACCATTCAATAGCTGGGGCGGTAAAAGAACACCAGTTATCGTTGAATATTTCGTTAATTTACCATCTAATAATATATTAAAAAATATTTGACAACCAACGTATTTAAATGAACAAGTTAAACAAAATTCTCTTAATGGTAATTATAAATTATTTGATTTAATGATTATTAATTGTTTAATATTACTGTTGATGATTTATTTCTTGTTTCATTTGTTTAGGTGATAAAAAAAATGGCAACATCAATAATGTAGAAGATAAAAAAATTAGGTAATTATAAAAGTGTTTATGTTTAGTTATTAATTTTACAAATTTTTTAATGTTAATAGTATTATAAATATTTTTTTTAGAATTGAATTTGAGCCATGGGGTGGAAAGAAAGACGTTGATTACAATGAAAATGATTATACAATTTCATCTTCACGAATTCTGCTTCATTCTCAATAAATATTATACTTTGAATACTCTGAGAGAGAGTTATAATATATAAAAAATTCTACTGTTACGTGAAAACAAATTATAAAATAAAAAATAATATAAAATGTTTTTCTCTTGTGGTTGAAGATGTCAAGAGTTATGAGAATATTTATTCAAAAATATAATATTGTAATTAGGAATTTAATTTATCAGCTGTTGGTAAAAATATTTCAATGAAAAAAAAAAAATAATATATGATCAATAATGTTGCATGTGATAATCATATTTGAATATATATCCACATTTTTCCTTCTAATTATCCTGATTGCTACTTATATTAGTGAATTATAATTGTAAAATAATATTCAAACATTTAATATTTCAATATTAAATCTACAATGTAATAAAAAACTTATTCTGCAGCAAACAAAATTTTGAGGTTATGTTATTGAATTTTTTTAATTTAATAACTGAGTTTTATATTATAATACTCACATGATCTTCTACAACATTGGGATTGCAGTTTATTTTGTTGTAAAATTATTTCTAACACACTCAACACAGATATTATATCAAAGTTATGAAAAATATAATGACAAAAAAAAAAAAAATAAATTATCGTCCCGGCGAAAGTATTTCATTCGGGTATCTTCGGTTTAGCATCTTCGCTCGTACATAATATCCCCTATCAAATAAATAAAAGTAACCATCATTATCTAATAAATAAATTTCAAGTAAATATATCAAAGCATAAAATTTCAGCCCCTCAGTTTTGCGTGTTTAACCTAAAAATCGCAATTACCTATGTACAATCCCAATATTTTTATTTATTTCACCCCTAAAGTGTATATTATTTTAAAAATTCGCGCTCTTATTCACAATATACATATTTCTAAGTATAAAAAACTTTCTAACGCCCTCCTAAAATAGTGAGAATAGAACAAACTACAAAAATTCAGAAATTCAGCACATTTTATCTATATAATTCCTTTACCAAATGCTACAGATCCATTGTAAATTTTCATTAAAATAAAATTCTACTGCAAAAAGTGACAATTTCATTTATAATAATTATATAACATAAACAAATGGTATATTCAAAATGGTTTAATAATATAAACCAATGTTGTCGTGGATAATTTTTATTTAATTCAATCACTAATCAAAGATGGATACTTTGATGAACGACTTGGGAAATATGTCGATATCTAATGGCCAAATAAACGATGCTCTGTGGGACCATTGGATGAATCTTATTAATAAAATCTATGTTCCACAACAAATGATTGCTTTAACTCGTCCATGTGATGAAAAAGACTACGAAAATTATCGAAATTTAGTCGATAAATATTTCGATGATATTCAATCTTTATTAACACGTATTTTACCATACACTAATTTAGAACAAATAATGACAACAAAGAGCTCATCGAGTATTAAAACAATAGGAATGCATTTGATATTAATAATTGGAGAACACAGTGTTAAAAATGTTTGGAATAATCCAATAACTATTACAAAGGCCATTAATCTTTCATTAGATATTTGTAAATTATTTAATGTTTCTACATTATCACAATTATTTACAACAAACAGTGATATTTTTGATAATATTTTACTGATGCTCAGACCAAAATTATTAAAAGACATATGGAAAACTTATCCATCTGCTGTTTTATGTTATAAATGGCTGATTCATCAAATTGAAGTAATTAAGAATTATATTGATAATTTATTTACTCCAATGAATTAAATATTATTCTGTAATTAATATTTCATTTTTTTTTTTATAGATTCCTGGCTTGCAAAAACATTTATTCAATGTTTTACCAACAGCTTTGATAATTTACGACGATTTTGTGCCAGAAAATCGTGTCATTGCACTTGAATGTATCGATCAAATTCTTCGACATTCATCAATGGTGAGTGAAGTAGATTATATGGATTTATGTATGATAAAATAATTTATTTCAAAGTCTTTATTGGATTTATGAATTATTTTGATTTATTCAGCAACGTGAATTTATTGACAATGGATACTTGAATGTTATTTATGATGCATTAGAAAGGTTAACTCATGAACGAGAAGTGAGATATATAATTCCATTGTATGGTTGTATCACTCGTATTTTGACAAATATTGAATTAGTCAATGATACAATAAATTTTGAGGTTAGGATGAATTTATTAATTTATTTTTGTTTATTATATTAATTTTATTCATATATTTAACAAATATTATTGTATAGTGGAGCAAACGTGATGATATTATTGCTACATTGCTTGATAATATGGAATTAGAACAAAATTTAGAGTTACGTCATGCATATATGACAAGTTTACCACAATTATTAACAAATATTAGTTGCGCAAAATGGTGCGAAAGATTAACGAGGATATTAGCAGAATATTGTGAACATCATACTGATTTACGAACATTACGAGTAACATTACAGGTAATTGTTTAATTTATTAATTATTGTTAATGATGAAAAATAATTGTTATTAATTTTGATTATATTTTTTGTTTTATTTAGACAGCGGAAACTGTTTTAACATTGTTTCATATTAGAATTCCAGCGCATTGTACGATATTATACAGTGCTTTTTTGAAATTACACTTTGATTTGATGGAAACTCCAACATTTGATGAAGAAATAATACGATGTTTAGAACGTTGTATACATTTATTATATAAATTAACGCCAACAATAGGTTCATCCATTATTCGCGATGACCGTATGCGAACAATAATGAAAAATAGTCTTCATATTGTTTGTCCCGATGATACTAAATATTGTAATTAATATCCAACAGCGAAAAAAAATTCTTTCAAATTAATTGTAACAATTATTAACCTCAAAATTCATCGATGCATAATTTCGCTTTATATTGTGATGAAAAAAAACAATTATAAACAATTTTCATCTTTACTTTTTATAATTAATCTAATTGTATGAACGTATATTAGATAGTTTTTTATTATAATAAAATAAAATTAGTAATTTTTCTAGTCGTGAATGAAATAAAATAAATCAACTTTTCTTTTTAAATTATGAAAGTTATTTTTTTTTTATTTATTTATTCTGCAAATATCTCAAGTGTTTGTAACATTTAATAATCAAGTAATGAAAATGATAAATTGTTTAGATAAATATGTAATTTTTATTTTCTCCTTCAATTTTTTTAACAGCATACAAGATGTTTGTTTATCAAAGTTTATCGTATAACAGACAGTTGTGTGCTCAATATGTTGGATTAATTAGAAATGATATTGATTAATCTTTGTGCTTGTGATTTGAGTATTTTTTTTTTTTTAAATGATTTCTTATTCCAATCATTAATTGCAACGACTTCAACTCAACAACATGTCTCTTATTCTTATTGCATTAATAATATCTTTAATATTATACGCAGTGTATTTATTTGTTTTTGGAAAACCTTTAAACTCACCACCAAGTAAAATATAAAATTAATAAAATTTCATTTTTATTTAATTAATTATCTAAAATAATAAATAAGTATTGTTTATTTATTTTATCTTCTTTATTAGGTATTTGGAGACTTCCAGTTTGGGGTTCATATTGGATATTATTATGGGGAGATTATAAATTTCCTCACAATACAATTCAATATTATATGAAAAAATATAAATCTAAAATAATTGGTTGTTGGCTTGGTCCAGCATATACCATTATTTTAAATGATTATGTTAGTGTTAAAGAAGTATTGTCTAGAAAAGAATTTGATGGAAGATTACATGAACTTTATCCAGCTAAAGCTCGAGCATTTGGAAAAAAGTTAGGTTAGTATCAATTTTTATATATGTATTATTAAATTTATTATTAATTTTGTAATTAATTATGTTTGGTTAGGTATATTTTTTAATGATGGATGGGTTTGGCAAGAACAACGACGATTTGCATTACATAACCTCCGAAATTTTGGATTTGGTCGACGCCATTTTCAAGTTGAAAATGAACTGATTGATGAATTGAATATTTTAATTGATACAATTAAAAATGGACCAGTTAATCAAAGAGAAAAGGTTAATATTTATTATATTAATATTATTTTAAAGTATATTCAATTGAAATTACATTATTAATCCGTGAATTTATTTAGGAGGTTATAAATGGTGATCAGGTGCTTTTTCCAACAATTTTATTTCCCATTTCTGCAAATATGATTTGGACAATTATGTCTGGTGAAAGATTGGATCGTTCTAATCATGAATTATTGCGAAAACTTTGTCATTCAGCTTGTTGCTTTCAAAAAGGTGGTGATACTACAGGTGGAGCTGTAAGTATAACAGGATGGCTGAGTTATTTTGGTAATCTCTTTGGATTTCGAGATTTTATCAATGGCAATCAAGGAATTATTGACTTTGTAAAAGTAAGAACAAATATAATAAAAATATTAAAATAACAAGAAAAATAAAGACAATTGTATTGAATTAACAATTAATATATTGCAGAATTATATTGATAATATGAAAAAAAATGATTCAACAGAAAATTTGATGGGTTTTCTTCCGACATATTGGCGAGAAATGAAAAATAATTCTTTTGACAATGAAAATTTTTCAGAAGAACAATTAATAATGATTGCAGTTGATTTTATGTTCCCGGCATTATCTGCAGTTCCAAGCACAATTACTCATTATTTTAAATATATGATGCATCATCCGGATGTAATGAAACGTGCACAAGATGAGATTATCAACGTCGTTGGTAGAGAACGTTTGCCCAATTGGGATGATAGAAAAAAGTAAGAGTAGTAGACAAATAAATTTATAAATATTCCTTGATGAAATCATTAGAAAAATAATTAATTTGCTGATTTATTTAGATTACCATTCACTGAAGCAACAATTCGAGAAGTCTTGAGGATGGAGACTTTAACACCTTGGAGTGTTGCTCATAAATGTTTACAAACAACAACTTTACAAGATTATATCATTCCAGTTGATACAATTATCGTGACAAATTTATCGGCAATGCATAGTGATAAAGATTTTTGGGGTGATCCAGAAGTATTTAGACCTGAAAGATTTCTTAGTGATGATGGTAAAAATCTTGGAAAAGATTGGAGTTTACCTTTTGGCTTTGGTATGATATTATTATACACTTTTGTTACTTTACATTTAATTTTATTATGTTTTTGAGGTTATGTTGAATTTTTAGGACGACGTTTGTGCGCTGGTGAAACATTTGCAAGATTTATTTTATTTGAGGTTATAGCGACGATATTACAGCAATTTAATTTATCAATGATTGATGGACAACCTTGTAAATTAGATGATAAAATTCCTGGTATAATTGTACAACCAAAAACAACATGGATTCGTATTTCGGAAAGATTATAAAATATGTATTTATACTTGGACATTATATTTTTTAATCAAATCCGCCAATGAATTTAATTAAATTATGTACATTATGCTGATAAATGCTTTTTGTACATTGAAGATAGCATAAAACAAATTAATTGTTGTATCTTTTTAATTTATATCTTGATAAGATGGCGTCATTTTTTATCAATAATGTTTTTTGTAGCTTGTTATTTTTAAGAAAAGTGATATATTAAAATTATTTAATACAAAAGAGAAATGAAATAAAAAAGTCAATGAAAATTATAACCTCAAAACTTAATTAATCGCAATGATACTTAAATAATTAATTATGATAATATTGTAATTTACTACATCATATAAACAAATTAATTATTATTCTCTGTGCACCAATACATACATTCCAAGACATGCTAAAACCAAATATTTAAATTTAGGATATTCATTCATATATATAGTAACCATTCCAACATATGGTAAAAATCCTCTTGCTCTTCCCACAACATCTTTTTGAGTTAGCCATAATTGTCCAGGTGCATAAAGACCTCGATCATCCACAGAATTATTATCCCCTTTAGTCAAAAATTTTACTGTACTATTTTCGTCACCTCTGTAAAATAAACAAATGAATTTAATTAGAAATTAATCTAAATATCTTAACTAAAATTAAATTTATAAATTATGATTTATACTTTTCGTGTAATTTAAGAACTCTGTGAACTATAGGAATGTCTCGACCCTCAACTTTAAAGACGACAATTTCACCAACACGAATTGGCTCTTCTTGATAATTCGTTAAAAATAATAAATCACCCCGATGAAAAGCTGGCTCCATACTACCACTGTAATAATAAATAATTATAGAGTTAATTTCAATATTATTTTATAACAAAAGATGTAAAATTTTAATAATGACGTGTCAATACAAAAAATGTTGAATTTGAGGTTATGTTTGTATTTTTACCTCAAAACTACGACAATTGGACTTTCACTGCCTGTAACTACCATTAATCCTTTCCATATCATCAATGCAGATGATACAATCATGCCAAAACTCAGCACTTGATAAAAAAACTGAAAAATATAAAACAATAAATATGTAGAATTTTTTTTAATTTTTCACTTTTGTCTTAAAGTAATTATTACCTGGCGTTTATTCATCCGCTTTACATCGTCAAATATTCCTTGAAACATTTTGTTATTTCAATATTGTTGAAGCTTGAGTGATTTTAGATTCATCCAATATGAAATATTGGAGCCGGCAAACACTAAAAATTCAGATTTCACCATTGACGTGTATGATATATATATATATATATATATATATATATATATAATAACCCATGAGCCACGCAAGCACGCATAAAAACATAAACTACGTTTTCATGATGCGACATTGAAGGGCAATTTAATGAAGGTGGAATTATCAACTGTAGTAGTAGTGTAGAAAGACACATATAAGTATATATATACATCTTATGTACATGTCAATATTACATAGAAAATTTAAAGTTTTTTATTTATTTGGTGTCACGTGACTGTTTTATTGTAAAATGGCGTCAATATATATACAAAAATGGTACAAAATATTTTGTTGAATTTATTTCAATTTCAGCGATATTAACATTGAAATAGATTATTAAAATTATTTTACAGATATTTTTTACTTATATACCTCTCTATTACTCGCTTTGTTTTATTAATAATATCATATTTATGAATATTTTAATAAACTACTTGACATAACCTATTTTGTTTTGTCATTTTTTTTTTTTTTTAATTTTGTATTGAATTAACTATTGAAATTCAATAATTATTTGTAGATTCCAACGTGAACGTTGCATTTGGAAAGTGTTTCTTTTGCTCTACTGAAAACAACGACAACAATTTACAATAAATAAAATAATCATCAGAATTTATTTTATTTTTTACAACAAATCATGTTTAATAATAAATCATTTGACGCTGTTGAGTTCACTTCTATTGATACATCGAAAACGTGAGTTTTCCAATTGTTTATTGCTTTTAAATATTATATTATGTAAATTTAATTCATGATATATTTATTTTCCAGACAAACAGTTTCAAATGCAACACAAACAAAAAATGTCGAAAGAAAATTTCAAGAAATTCAAATATCAAAACTCCACAATTCTGAAGTACGATGAATAAGTATTTCACTAATAATCTTAAACTATGAGTTGTCAACAATGGCAATAGATAATAAAAGAGGTTAAATATTAATGAATATTTTTAGACACAAACTACAAATAATGAACCTCACATATTAAAAGTTGATTATGACAAACTCGCAGCATTTTTAAAAAGAGTCACACCAGATATATTAGGAGCATTGGACGAAACAATGCTAGAAAATGTTCCTACTACCAGTGAATCATCAATTCCAAAGCCTCAATCTCGATTACTTACAAAATTCTCAACAAATACTGAAACAAATTTTGAGGTTAGAATGTCATTCATTCATATTTTATATTTAATAAACACATTGCAATATTAATAATGATAAATTATTGTTCATTAACGGCTGAATTTGTAATTTTATAATTGTTTATCATTATTTATATCATCTTAAACATGAAATTTTGCAGAAAAAAATAAGCAGCATAAGTTGGAGTACAAATGGTGGAACTTTAGCGATTTCTTACAGTGCTTTAAGTCATAAAGCTTGGTGTGATCATTTATCACAAGTAAAATTGTATGAATTTACAAGTAGCAATAAACTACGTGAAAATTGTAATACAGTTTATGACACAATTGCATGTGTATCATGTTTGTCATATCATCCAACTGAGCCGTCCATTTTGTCCGCTGGTTTATTCAATGGTAATAAAAGAATTCATTTAATATAATAAATAAATATTTAAATATATTTTTATTCTGGTTTTTTTGTCTCTTTCAGGCGATGTCATTTTGTGGAACTTAACCTCAAATGATTCATCAACTCCCATGAATATTTACACACATGGTGATACAATAACTTCATTAATTTGGCAATCACCAACAATTAATGATCCAATGTTGTTGGTTACATCTAGCTCGGATGGATATATTGTATTTAATAAATTATCTGCCAATTTTACAAATTTCAATCTTCATCAACGGTATTTGTCTTTGATTTAATTATTTATTTCTATTTTTCTTTCAATAATTGATTATATTATTAATAATTAGGTATAAAATAATTAAAGAGCATAATCCAGCTGAAAATTTACGACCTCGAAGTGCTGGAAGTCGACGTGAACGTGCTATTGAAACTGGATTATCAATAACTTCTATGGATTTTTCATCAAAAAATCCAAGTATTTTTATTGTAGGCACTTTATGTGGTGGTCTTTATCAATGCAATTCTGAAGCTGTTACTAAAATACAAGGTAAAGTGTCTTGACATTGATTTAATTTCGTTACGAATAAAATAATTAATTTGATAATTTTTTAAATTTATTAATTAATTCTATTTTTTAAGGTGATGATTCTGTTATTGATCCAGTTATTGATCAATATAGCAGGTCGGAAAGTAGTATTACTTGTGTAAAATGTTCTCCAACTAAAAATATATTTATTTCAAGTGATACAAACAAGGAAATTCGTGTATTTGATATTGCAGAGGTAAATAACAATTGTCATTTATAAAATTATTAATGTATATATTTATTTATTAATTTATTTATCTGTTGCAGGCAAATTGTCTTCGAATAATCAATGTGGAATTTACTATCACTGGAATCCAGTGGATTATTGGTAATGACAATTTTATTATTGCTCATGGTGCGAATCCTGTTGTGAAATGTTTTGATATTTCAAATGGTACAAGTTGTCTCAGATTCCAAATTGAATGTTCAACAATGAACAGTGGTTGTCTTGATATCAATAAAAAAAGGTATTATTATTTATTATTTTTTAGGTTATGGTCAAAATATAACATTTTATATGTCATATTATTTATTATTTTTTAGGTTATAGTCAAAATATAACATTTTATATATCATATTATTTATTATTTTTTAGGTTATGGTCAAAATAACATTTTATATGTCATATTATTTATTATTTTTTAGGTTATTGTGAAAATATAACATTTTATGTTATATTATTTATTATTTTTTAGGTTATAGTGAAAATATAACATTTTATATGTCATATTATTTATTATTTTTTAGATTATAGTCAAAAGATAACATTTTATGTTATATTATTTATTATTTTTTAGATTATAGTCAAAATATAACATTTTATGTTATATTATTTATTATTTTTTAGGTTGTAATCAAAATATAACATTTTATATATCATATCATTCTGTATTTTTTAGGTTATAGTCAAAATATAATATTTTATGTTATATTATTTATTATTTTTTAGGTTGTAATCAAAATATAACATTTTATATATCATATCATTCTGTATTTTTTAGGTTATGGTCAAAATATAATATTTTATGTTATATTATTTATTATTTTTTAGGTTATAGTCAAAATGTAACATTTTATGTATCATATTATTCTGTATTTTTCAGAAATATTGTGGGAATTGGTGACTCGCATAATAATTTGGAGATTTGGACAGTTCCTAAAGTAATCGAATAGAAAAATTCAAATATTTTTATTAATTACAATACGAATTTCGTATTTAAATATGTATATAATTGTGTGTTTATTTCGCTTTGAATAAAATGGATTTTTATACATTTGAATAATGAAAATTTTGAATTCCTATTCTCAATGCAAAATATCAATTTATCCTTCTATCTACAATTATATTCGTAGTCTTCAGAAATCTGTTGACGCTGTCATCGTTCATCAATTGTGGAGCTGAAAATTAAAGAACTAACAGAAACAAAATTGAATAATAATTTATAAATTAATACAACAAATGAAAATAAAAAGACACAAGACAACTTCACCAATCTCATTGGACCTTCATTGACTTGAGGAGTAGTCCATTAAATTGGTTGTGATGATTGGAACTGCTGTTGATGATCCACCAAATGAAAGCCCAGTTGGTTGACAATAAATATTCCATTGAATTTGTGTTGCCCTCAAAAGGGCAATTTTTTCTCTTTATAATTGTGAATTAGATGAAAATCTTTCATTGTGATTGATTTGCGGGCCCTGAAAAGGGCCCTAAAATGTTTGCCAATTAAAAAAAAAAAGTGGACGGGAACGTATAAATTTGTTTTAAAAATTACGCAGATTCCAAATGGATTCAACACATTTGTAGAAAAATTTTCATAATAATTTGAGCCACTTAAATCTAAGCAACAATCGCTTATTGTACCTAATTGTAAATTTAACATTTGTTTTATGATATTTTTTTGATCGTTCCCGTCATTTAATCAGTATAATAAAGAATTGGAGTGAAAAAAAAATTATTTTCAGTAAAGATTAGCTTATAATGTAAATTAAATGTCGCTAATTTACGTTGTTTTGTGGCTTACAATAATAAAAGGACGGTTGGAATATGTTTTACTTTACTATTTTGTGAATACTATTTTTGCATATTCTCCTCATTGAGTATAATTTTTGTTTTTCATGTCGTTGCAATTGTGTCGTTTGATTGTAATGAAAATTGACATTTATGCCCTGTGTATAACCTCAAAATTAGCGACTATTATATTTTATAATCATTTCAAACCATTTTTATATGGTAATACGTAATTGTGATGTAAATTTGAATAAATTTACATCATCTTACATCAGTGCAATTCCCAATTTCTTATATCATTATTGGAATCCGTTTATTTTGACTTTTTTTTTTCTATTTGTTCATTTGATAATTTTTCTTCTTTCATTTAATCAATTACACATAAGAGTTTATGAAATTTATGCAAAATGCAAATTACTGGAGCTTGCAATCAGTCAAAGTGTTGTGAATAGATTAATAAACATCAGTTTTAATAGATATTATCATTTTTTTTTTTTTTTTTTTTTTTTTTTTTTTTTTTTTTTTCGAATTACTTGATCCCCATGAGCATTTTTTCCTGCACAATATTAATTACTCTTTCAATAATGATGATTCTTCATTTTAATTTCTTCAAATGATGATTTCTATTACTTTTTTAGTTCATCAGCACAAATTGGACAACGGTTTTCATATCATAACCTCAAAATTTTACATGTCCATATCAACATCAAACTAATATTTACTTATTCGAATGTAATTTTCATGTTTTTCTTTTTGAATTATCAATACAATATCTTCATACTTTATTATCTCGCCAGAAAACTCGCCACATAATCAAATAGAACTTGAAATAAACATTTCCTCATTTATCAATTATGACGTCATCACATTATTTTGTTTCATTTAAATGTGCTTGAGGAAAGTTTAGCAATAGAATTTTTAAAATCACAGAGATTTCGAATCATGTGCTTTCATTGACGAATTTCCAATAGAGAATACATACATACATACATACATACATACATACATACATACATATATATACATATATATTCAACGTATTTATTTTTTTTCTTTTTTCATTATCACCGCACGTATTCTTTGTCTTAATATTCAATCATTCATATACATATCTATCAATATCTTTTGCGAATGAGACATTTAAAAAAATTTGTTGATAAATATACACTTCCATTTTTTTTTTAAATTCTAACCTTAAAAAAAAAAAAATTATGGTGAAAATCTAAAATTAAATCGCAAACATATTACGAAAGACTATTAATAACGCATGGGCAAATAATTTAAATTGAAAATTGCGAAAGTTAATATTTTAAAATACATATTTAATTATTAATTCAATATTTTCATTTCATTATGTTAAATTATTTATTGAATTTAAATTTGCCTATGCGTGAATTTGGAAGTGTATTACAAAAATCCTTGCAAATTACAATCGATCACGTTACAATTATTCAATTAAATATATTTCAGATGTATCATAACCAAAATTGAGAGAAAAATTTTGCATTTGTTTACAATTTTATTTTTTCTATTATTTAATTTCATGATCGTTGAAAAAAGCAGGGATTTGAGAAGCTTTTTTTTTTTCTCTGTTTCATTAAATCAACGAATTTTATAAAGTATTTAACAAAATAAGAGAGTATTATTAAAAATAATTGTGACAGTTTTTATTACAAATTTTTTTATATTTAAAAAAAAAAAAAAAAATGGCTTCTCTCTTATTTTTTTTTTCTTATTTACCAAAAACGAAAAATTAAATTTAGGCGTTTATATTTTATTAACGAGTTTTATCAGATAATGTCCCGTTTTTTATCTTTGCATTTTCATTTGTTTGTTTATTTGTTTATTTAATTTGAAATATTTGGATTTATTCTCATTTCATTCACAATTTAAATTGAAATTGATTTATTAATCACACAACACACTTTGTATTGTCATTATTTAAATTGCATTTTATCATCATATTCGCATTTGTGAATGGATGGAATATTCAAAGTGTGTTTGTGTTTTTGTATGTATATATATATATATATTTGTTTTTTTTTTTTAAATTCACCATATTTAATTTTGCATTTGTTTTGTAACTTATAAATTAGTTTTCTTTGTTGTATATACTCATACACGAATTCAATCTATTTAATATCAAAATGGCGTCAAATACACGAGCACAAATGATCTCATTTGTCAGTTTATTAATGTTAAATTTTGTTGATATAAATAAAAAATATTGAAAAGAAAAAAAATTGATAAAAATAAATAAAATTTAATATCATATTATGAAATTCGTTATAACGAATAGTACTGGTATAAAAATTCGTCCATTTTGCATTTAACCTCAAACGCTTTCATGTAATTTACTTCTTTTTTTTTTGTTTTTTTGTTTTTTTTTTTTTTTAAATAAATATATGCATACATACAATCACATAAGATGAGTTATACTTTTTAGTTTTATCATTTTGGTATTGGAATAACTTGATTATTATCATAATTTTTCATCATTTGGTCGATTAAAAAAAATCTAACCAAAGAGAAAAATATCAGAAAATTTTGTGCATTATTTTTTGTTTTTTTTTCATATTTCAACTTATTCACCATTTAAAAATTATGGTAATATACCCACATTATAAATATACATATGTACTTTAATTACTCGATTGTATTTTTCTCTTATTAAAACATTTTTATACCCAATTCATTAATTATTGATGTACAATTTATACACGACATGTTTTACATATCCAATTCACGGGTTTAACCTCAAAATCAACTGGAATTTTTTTTTTTTTTAGCATCACACAATAACTTTAAGTATTTTATCTTCTTTCCTACTATTTCTTTGAGGCAAATTGAGTATCTTTAATTGTTTTTGATCATTTGTTGAGTCCGCGTATAGCAACAAATTGAATTTGTTCATAAATTATATATATATAAATCTATTTTTTTTTTTTGTTCAAATTTGTTTCTATTTTGCCAAATTTATGATAAATTATGACAAACATTTATATAAAATAATTATAAATTTATATACAAATAAGTTTCATAAAAAAAATGAAATTGTTATTTAGTTTACGAAAAAATGCATTTACAGATTATTTGTTTGTCCTGCATACACAAATTAATATAAAAATTTAAATAATTTAATTTACAATTATTCGTCCACAATTCATATTGTTATTTTTCATCTCCATTTATAAATTATTTAATGATTGTAAACTATTTTTTTTTTCATCTCTCAACAAAAACAAATTATTCAATGGAAACATAATTAAATATTAATAAATGTTTGTAAATAATTAAGTTGACGTTAATTAGATGAAAAATGGAATCATTACGCCGCTGATCCCGCAGCGAAAATATAATTTTTCTATTGTTCTTTTTTGTTTTGCTAAAATAAAAAAAATTTATTATGTTCCGGCAACCTAACCTATACGCGGATCAACAATTAAAAATTAAATATCGACACAATTAACCTTTATTTTCTCCTTGCAAATAGAATATATAAATATATATATCTTTTCCCTTCTTCATTTCATTATACATTTGTCAATTATTCATTTTTATTCTCGAATTTATTGAAATTATTTGAAATATTGCAACACTGTGAAGTGAGCGCCGAAGAAAATAAATAAAAAAAAAAGCCATTGATAATCAAATCAATGTAAAAATTTAACAAACATATCGAAAAAATAGTTTGTTTAATATTGAAATTTTGTTGAAAATATAAATTTACCTGGAACAATAATATGAACAAAAAACAATTGTAATTATGGAGAAAAATAAATATCCATTAATCATTCAGACCGAAAAAAAAAAATCCTGTTATTTCAATTTCATGAAATAATTGAAATAATAATTAAATATATATCGAGTTTAAAGCATTTAATACATGATTACGTATATGAATAATTGAAAAATGAAATAACTGATACGTATATAAATATTATACGTGTTATAGAAGACAACAAAATATTTTAAAATATACATTGAATAATTGCATCTATTTTTTTTTGTCTCTTAACCTCACTTTATCAATAATTTCCTACTCAACAGACCCAAGTCAGTTTATTAATTTTTTTTATTTATTTTCTCATCCATTTTCGTTTATTTCTCACCCCCCCATCATCCTGAACATTAAAAAAAAAAAAAAATTTGTCAAGAGATTAAAGAATTCATTATTCATCCATTTTCCCATAATTTTTTTCATCTTTTTCACTTGCGTGTCTGTATGTATACATATATCATAAAAGAAATGCATTGAAATTAACAAATAATTGCACTACAGTATAAGAAAAACCATCTTTTCAAATAATCAAAATGAAATTTGATGCCAAAATTAATTATTTTCTCAATTTTTTCAAATGATTGAAAATTATATTTTCATCATTAATACCAAAAATTTTTTAAATATTTCAGTTTTTTTTTTCTTCTATCTCCTCCTTTATCTTTTCGTGTATGAGTTTATACACTTAATAATTACGGTAATTCTAAATACAATTATTAATATCTTTACAACTTTGTACACGACATTAAAGTCTTCGATTAAACGTTTTGGATAAATATTCAAAGACGTTTCACGGATAACCTAAAAGACAAAAATCATTTTTGTTTCTTTCCTATATCTGAGGACAGAAAGAGATGCTGTATTATTCCTAAACATATGTTTGTGTTTCTTTTCTCCATTCGCTCAAGCATTCACAAAAAAAAAAAAAAAAAAAAAAAAAATAAAAAACATTTTCAAATATTCACTTCATCCACTCTATCGCGCAGAGTGTTGACTCCATAATAAATGCACTCGCCATTGTCTCTTCTCGTTTGTAAATGAAGATTCCACGCGCACAAAACTTTGTAAATAGCGCAAGCGCTATATTATCAATTTGAAAGAAGAAAAAAAAAAAATAAAAATAAAAATAGAAGAACTTAAACGAGATATTTTCTTGACCGTTTTTTTGTTTTAAAAATTTCTTGTCGATAGACAAAAGTTATTGTTATATGAATAAACATGACATTTACGGTTGCAAATGGAAAATAATTTGCCATTATCACGATATCAAGCTTGAATATTCAGAATCATTTTAAGATTATTTGAAATATTGCAAAATTGTCCAGATTGTTGTTCTTGACTGCAACTATTCATAAATCTTGTTGTTGTCGTCCAACGACTTGGTGGCTTTGGTAAACTCGCGGGCGATGGTGGCTCTGCCCATTTAGCCCCAGCATAAAAGCTGTTTGTTGGACTACCACCGCCATTGTTCGGACTACTATCATGTCTGAATTGCGGCGATCTCGATGTATTTTTACCAAATGGTGGACTACAACTTAGCCTACCACTATTTATTTTTACCTGTTTTCCACCACTTGAAAAATATGTCACTGACTTTATTGCACCACTGCGATAATATTGTTGTTGTTGTTGTTGTTGTCGTTTACCACCAGTATTTGGTGATCCTTGACGCTCGACTTTGTTATTTATTTTTGGTGCCGAATTCGTCATTTTTATTTATTTAAAATATTATCTTGGATAGAACTACAGCGCAGCCTCTGAAAACATTCCACCGAAAATAATTTAATTACGTTCGTGAAGAAGAAGAAAGAAAAAAAAATAAACAAAGAAAAAGAAATAAAAATATGGCAGCCATTTTGTTATTCTACAAACATAAAATTTAATTAAAATTAAATAACTCACCGTTAAATATTGAATTTATGATTACGCGTGATGCGAATAATTAACTGCGCAATAATCACAATTTCCGTTAGTAAGAAGTAGAGATGTTTATGGTGACACGATAAAATAAGCATAAAAATGAGACGCAATTTCCAAAATGGCGTCCTCCACTCTGTCTCTCTCGCTCCCGTTTGCAAACACTTTCTCAATGATATGCTACCGTGTCCGGATTATTAACCAAAGATATTTAATGTTAACTAACCTCTCTACACTCACAGATTGTGAAATATTCGACATCCGATAATTGTAGGCCACTTTGTTTGCGAAATTATCGCTAAATTTACACAAAATACTTAACGATTATCCTTATGGAACGACCGCGCACAAAATGCCAATTGAAACTACTGAGAAGCATAACAAAATGGCCGCCGCTTGAGTTTATTGTATTTTTTTTTTTTTTCAAGCGTACGCTCCTGCTCAATTCTCGGATGACCCACTTTTATTTATTCAATTTTCAATTGCTCGAAATAATTACAAATTTTAATTCAATGTACTTTTATTGAGTTTGATGATTTCGAATGAATTATATAATGAATTTTTTTCACGTGGACACAAAACCGAATATCAAAGATTTCCGTGTTAAATATCCAAATAATTTTTTTTAATAAAAATAATTCGTTAATCGTCACAGATTATTCACTACTACGTAATGAATTTTTGAATAATTCGTAATGCTATATTTCACAACCAAGAAATTATCACGACTCGAATTCATACAATCGTCGTTGAACTTCACTGCACCTTTAACTTACGGTTATTTGCTCTTAAATGAACGAAATTCGACTTTTGCGACGCTTGATATTGCTTCTGCGTATGAAATATGAATATAAATATAAAAAGAGAATAACGATGCATTGGAGCAATGGAAGTGGTAATGTGAATATGGCTCCGAAAATATTGACCAATGGAATAATATTATTTTGAATCATGTGACTTGAATGACGTATTTTTCCATCTTGGCTATTGGTTTGAATCTCTCCTCCCACCCTAAATAACTCAATAAAACTTTTGTTCCAATGCTCAAACATTCGCAGATAACTTCAAAGCAATGAAACAAAGACCACAGAAATGAAACATTCAATAGAATTTTATTCTCTCAATAATTTATATTATACACAATAGTTTGAATTAATTGTACATCGTAATACTTTAAATAAGTTGTACATATCATCTTTTTTTTATTTACTCTTTAAATAATTAATCAGTAACTTATAAACCAATCGACCAATCAGATACTTTCATTTTTCATTATCTCAACTCTGATTGGTTAATTCTCTTAACATGTTCCTAAAAGACTGTATATGGGGCATTCCATGCCAACTCATCCTACCAATGAAGTTTGCATCTCCGATTTCGCTGAAACTTGGGTATTTTTTTCTACCCATCGAAATAGGGTGATTTTTTTCAAATTTTTTTATCGAGCCGTTCAAAAGTTAATTTTTGAAAATTTTTGGGGTTTTTAATGTTCAAATGGCCATAACTTGGCCACGAATTCTCCGATTTGAGTCTTTTTTTTTTCAAAATTTTTGTTTTTTAATGAACTTTCTGGAAAATTTATGCAAAAAATTATCAATGATGAATTTGATTTTTTTTTTTAATTTTAAAGTTAAAATGTGGATTTTGAGACTGTTTGTATCTTTCGATTTTTCTCAAAAAATTCTCAAAAATACTACTCCCTAAAATACAAATTTTAAGCCTAGTTTCGTAATGGGATAATGATGGGTTATAACTTTTTTTGAATTTTTGAACGTAATTATTTTCGTTTTTTGAGTTTTATACTAGTTGTGTATTATTAACGTCTTTATCAGATAAAATTTATGATCTCGAA
>JAQQBS010001425.1:2788341-2804544 GCA_030347275.1 Microctonus aethiopoides
CATAAATTTTCCAGAAAGTTCATTAAAAAACAAAAATTTTGAAAAAAAAAAGACTCAAATCGGAGAATTCGTGGCCAAATTATGACCATTTGAACATTAAAAACCCCAAAAATTTTCAAAAATTAACTTTTGAACGGCTCGATAAAAAAATTAGAAAAAAATCACCTCACCCTATTTCGATGGGTAGAAAAAAATGCCCAAGTTTCAGCGAAATCGGAGATGCAAAGTTCATTGGTAAGATGAGTTGGCATGGAATGCCCCATATATAAGATTAAATAGCGCGTGTTTATTGATAGAAATATTTAATTAATTATGGAAAATATTTATTTATAATTTTATTTAATTATTTACAGTGATTGTCCGGGTGTTAGTACATCATCGGGACCAGCTGGCAAAGAAGTTTCATATCATGGTGCAGTTGGTGGAAGTAATGTAGGATATAAACCAAATTCACAGCAGCATAGTCCACAACCACGTGGATCAAGTCAACCACAATCTGCTCCGTCGTCACATTTTTCGCAGGATTCGTCTGGTCCTCAATCAAATTCTCCGCCATTACGCATTAATATTTGTGGACAAGTAATTAATTATTTTTTAATTTTATATGAATATTGGGGTGCTTTGTTTGAGGTTGTTATTTTTTTTATCTGTGCTCTCAAATGATGGAATTTTACTTTAAACATTCGGGAGAAAATTTGGTATCAGAGATGAGCTTTTAATTTTAATATTAAGTGTTTGATTAATTTTTTTTTTTGAGTCGATTTTTGCTCGAATTTCATGGTTTTTTTGATTTTTTTCGAAAACTATCAACTTTACAGTGGAAGTTATAGAGACCTTTTTTGTAGGAAATTGAATTTTCTATAGAAAAGTGTTTCTTACTAAAAACCGTAGGGCTGATAGTTTTTGAGAAAAATCCAATTGAAATATCATTCATAGAGGACCAATTCAAGGTGTAAATAGTTCAAATTTTCATTTGTTTAATTGGATTTTTCGCGAAACCTATCAACTTTACAGCAAAAATTAAAGAGACCTTTTTTGTAGGAAATTAAATTTTCAACAGATTAGTATTCTTAACTAAAAACCGTAGAGTTGATAGTTTTTGAGAAAAATCCAATTGAAATATCATTCAATTCATAGAGGACCAATTCAAGGTATAAATAATTCAAATTTCCCTTACGTTTAATTGAATTTTTCTCAAAAACTATCAACTCTACGGTTTTCAGTTAAGAATACAATTCTGTAGAAAATTGAATTTCCCACAAAAAAGGTCCTATATACTTTTGCGATAAAGTTGATAGTTTTCGATAAAAATCGAAAAAACCATGAAATTCAAAAAATTAAAATTTACCTGTTAATTAAACAGAAAAATTTCAAATAAATTAATCAAGTACTTAACATCAAAATTCAGAGCTCATCTTTGATAGGAATTTTTTCTTGAATGTTTACAATAACATTCCGTCAATTGAGCAAAGAAAACAAAAAAAGTCCCTTCAAACCAAGCGCCCCAAATGAAAACTTTCATTTTTCAATTTTACATGATTAAATACTCAAATTTTATTTCATTTTCATTGCAGGAAAATGCAATAAGAGGACCTTTAATTAATTTAAGTCCGGGTTTGAATGCAAATAACGTTGAAATGGAGTATCGTCGTGCATCACAAGCGACAAATCAATTACCCCTTAGCACAGTACAATTACAAACGCCATCGCCATATTATCGACAAGCCAATCAGGACGACGGACATAAAAGCGAGTCGCCATCACGTAAACGTCGTCGAGTGTCACGAAATGGCGCCGTTTCCGGTCTTGAAGTACAGGAAACTGCAGCACCAGCGGCAACCCCGCCATTACATTCAACACCAGCTTTATGGGAATTACAATCAGCTCCACAACGACGATCACCCCGTAATCATATGACAACACGTGGTAGTCCACCAATAAGAAATCGTTATCCACGTTATTCCGAATCATTTGCATTAACTTATCCATTTATACCTGGAATACATAATTCACATTCGACTATACACAATTCACATCATACAATTCATGGAACTCATCATAATATTCATAATTCACATCATAATATACATAATTCACATCATAATATGCATAATCCACATCTTAATATTCATAATACTCATCAAAGTCATCCGCATCATTCTATTGGCACTGGACATCATCCAACACAAGGAGCTAATGGTCCAGTTGTTGTTGAAGTTGGACAAGTTGGTGTATCAAGTTTAGGTGTTACGGTTAGTGGTGAACCTTTGTGGCATTCACAAACTGCTGGATATCGAATTCCATGTCAACTTCATGGCATTTATGCACCAACTGGCGCACATCCGTTTGCTCATTCGTGTCAGGTAATTTATTAAATGTATTTTATTTTATGATTTATATGCTTAAAGATTAATAGGATGTTCAATGATTTTATTGGAAAATTATTTGAGGTTAAGGGTTAGATTGATTGTTAGAGTGTATGGCAATGATTTATTAAATTGTTGAAGGTTAGGAAATGGATCAAAAAGCTTTGTTGAATTATATTTGTTGACATTTCATTTTTCGAGGTTAGGAGTACTTTTAAAATTTTTATTGATTCAAACAAAATATGTATATATATTTATTTATTGATTTATTAATTTGTTGAAGGTTAGAAAATGGTTCAGAAACCTGTGTTAAATTATATTTGTTGATATTTCATTTTTTGAGGTTAAGAGTACTTATTTTAAAAATTTAGAATTTAAAAATTTTTATTAATTCAAAAAATTCATGTATTTGTTTATTTATTGATTAATTCATTCATTTTGAGGTTTAAATTATTTATTAGAGATTATTGCAATAATTTGTTTATTTGTTGAAGGTTAGAAAATGGATCAAAAAGCTTTGTTGAATTATATTTGTTGACATTTCATTTTTCGAGGTTAGGAGTACTTTTAAAATTTTTATTGATTCAAACAAAATATGTATATTTATTTATTTATTGATTTAGTCATTTATGTTGAGGTTTAAATTAATTATTAAAGAATATATCAATGAGCTATTAATTCGTTGATGATTAGAAAATGGTTCAAAAACCTTTGTTAAATTATATTTGTTGATATTTCATTTTTTAAGGTTAGGAGTACTTATTTTAAAATTTTAGAATTTAAAAATTTTTATTAATTCAAAAAATACATATATTCGTTTATTTATTGATAAATTCATTTATTTTGAGGTTTAAATTAATTATTAGAGAGTATAGCAATAATTTATTAAATTGTTGAAGGTTAGAAAATGTTTCAAAAACCTTTGTTAAATTATATTTGTTGATATTTCATTTTTTAAGGTTAAGAGTACTTATTTTAACAATTTAAAATTTAAAAATTTTTATCAATTCAAAGATTATATATAATTATTTATTTATTGATTAATTCATTTATCTTGAGGTTTAAATTAATTATTAGAGAGTATATCAATAATTTATTAATTTGTTGAAGGTTAAAAAATGTTTCAAAAACCTTTGTTAAATAATATTTCTTGAAATTTTATTTTTTGAGGTTAGAAGTACATATTATATGAAAAAGTTATATATTAATATTTGAAACTCCCACAGGTGACTCATCATCATCATCATGCTCATTATCCTGGTGGTCATCCAGGACACAGTTTAATTGGTGCAGCACCTAGAGGATATTCATCACCGCCTGGTGGACCAGTTGCCACACTTCATCCACATCCACCTCCACCACCAGTTCATACAACTCATTATACGACACATCATCAATTATCTCAACAAGTAAAATCTTCATTTAACAAATTATAACCTCAAAAAAAAAAAAAAAATCGCAGAGACTTTTATTATTTTATTTCTTTCTTTCTTTCTTTTTCTTTTTTTTTATATTGAAAATAGCGAGATGTTGAACTCTCGGAATTAATTGATGCTCCACATCTTCATCATCGTGTCGGGAATGGAGTACCACCAATGCCATTACCACACTCTTATTCGCCACCAGCTTTAGCACAAGTTACAACTCCACCGCCAATATTTTTATCAGAGACTCGCAATAGCCAATTGGAAATGTTGCAATCTCGAACGCGTCGAGCAACGGCCAATGCACGACGTCAAAGAGCAAATAGATGGCGTGGAACACCTCCATTACCACCCACGGGTTATCCAGGACTTCTATTACATTTCTTGTAAGTTAATTAGCTGGACAAAGCTCGTTTTTTTTTTTTTTTTTTTTTTTTTTTTGTCCAATGAATTTTTTTTATTCACTTTTTTTATTGTTTCAGAGCCATGTTCAGTAATCCACCCTTATCTCCATACAGTCAGGCAGAATTGTCTTCACCAGAATCTGCAGAAACGGAAAATTATGAGGCGCTACTTTCATTGGCTGAACGATTGGGAGAAGCAAAACCAAGAGGATTAACGCGTGCAGAAGTTGAACAGTTGCCATTGTACAAATTTAATGCAGAAACCCATCAAGGTGACCAAACAAATTGTGTTGTTTGTATGTGTGACTTTGAAGCACCACAATCGTTACGTGTATTGCCGTGTTCACATGAATTCCATGCAAAGTGCATTGACAAATGGCTGAAAGTAAGTATAATTATATTATTATTTTATTATTGATGTTTTGTTTATTTTATTTGATAATATTATTTGTTTTTTGTGATGGAGAAAATAAATTTATTTTAGTTTTAAATGATAAATTCAATTTGGAGAATTTTTAAATTTTTTATTGATTTATAAAAATTGTATATATTTGTTTATTTATTGATTAATTCATTTATGTTGAGGTTTAAATTAATTATTAGAGAGTATAGCAGTGATTTATTAATTTGTTGATGATTAGAAAATTGTTTTATAAGCTTTGTTAAATTAAATTTGTTGATATTTCGTTTTTCGAGGTTAGGAGTACTTATTTTAAAATTTTTATTAATTCAAAAAAATATTTATATTTATTTATTGATTAATTCATTTATGTTGAGGTTTAAATTAATTATTAGAGAGTATAGCAGTGATTTATTAATTTGTTGATGATTAGAAAATTGTTTTATAAGCTTTGTTAAATTAAATTTGTTGATATTTCGTTTTTCGAGGTTAGGAGTACTTATTTTAAAATTTTTATTGATTCAAAAAAATATTTATATTTATTTATTGATTAATTCATTCATGTTGAGGATTAAATTAATTATTAGAAAGTATATCAATGATTTATTAACTTGTTGATGATTAAGAAATGGATCCAAAAGCTTTGTTAAATTATTTTTATTGATATTTTGTTTTTCAAGGTTAGGAGTACTTATTTTAAAAATTTTTATTGATTCAAAAAAATATATATATTTATTTATTTTTTGATTAATTCATTCATGTTGAGGTTTAAATTAATTATTAAAGAATATATCAATGATTTATTAATTTATTGATGATTAGAAAATGGTTCAAAAACGTTTATTAAATTATATTTATTAATATTTCATTTTTGGAGGTTAGGAATACTTATTATAAAAAAAAGTTATATATTAATATTTATTTCATTTGCAGTCAAATAGAACGTGTCCAATTTGTCGTGGCGATGCTGGTGAATACTTTGGCAATAGCAGTACAACAAGCGATTGACCAGCAATCAATCAAATAAGACGTTAGCGCCAAAAGTGACAAATTCGTGCGGTTGACCGATTATATCGTTCCTCCGTCCGTTATTAAACTGTCTTGGGAATTCATATATGAATTCACATATAATCGGTTCATCTAATATCATATAGATTCGCCATTATAAGTTTATAAATTTTCATCATGATTAATTAATATTATCATGGTGTATGTGTGCGATATATATATATAAATATATCTAATGTGAGATTAAATTGTTAAATCAATTCATCAGTGAATGTAATTATTATTCTATAACGAAGGAACAAAAAACAATTTCATTCCATCTAGCTAATTTTATTTTGCTAGATGAAATACGTGATGAATATTATTCAATTTTGCGCTTTATCTAAAATATTATAAACTAGCTATTTAATTTTTCTTTTTTTTTACTCGTTCATCTCTTTAAATTAATTGAATTTTAGGAATAAATATTCCTTTGTTGTAAATGTATACAATATATTATTACCAAATAGATTTGTGTGCACGCGCGCGATTTCGTTGAATTTATTCAACAATTATTATTCGTGCAATTTAGAAAACATTTGATATTGTTTGTTGCTTTTGCACAATTTAATATACAACAATGTGTGGCATTTTATTTGTATCACGCTTGTTCATACGAAATTATGTACATACATTATATATTTGCATAAATAACACATGACACATAAAAAAAAAAAAACACCATCGGCGGCCATCTTTGCTTCTAATTATTTTTGATTTAATATTGTTTAAAATGATATTTTAATTAATTATAAAATTAATATTTCATTTAAACTATTTTGATTATATTTGCTTGATGGATAATGGCTTATTTTCATATAATAAGAAAATTAATCAAAGAATAATTGCTTCTATATTTCCGCAAATCTACCTCGATAAAGCGCAAATAAACAATTGAATGAATGACCAAATATATTTTATATGCATTACATCATTATAGAATGATTGTTAAAATCAATTTACATTGCTCTAAAAAATAAAAAAGATGGCCACTGTGTGGTGTTAATTGATTTGTTTGAATTTGCAAGTTTAAGTTTTATTTTTAATTGTTTTGTTGCGTTTAGTATTTTTAAATTGTTCCATCAAAACGTTCTCTTCGGGTGCCTTTGTCGTATGTATTTAAAAGATTTACATATATGACCAATAAATTGAAATCGCATATTGAGAAGGTTAATAAAGTAGGATAAAATGTGCAAGGAATTATTTGTATATTCCAATAAATTTCAAATAGGAACACAGTAAAAAGGTACAAACGCGTATACGTAATGAATTTTATTAGTGCAATTTAAGAAATTAACAACACGAAAAATAATTCTACAGTTTTTGTAGTTTTCACAGATAATAAATCAGCAATCACAAAATAATAATGAATAATAATATGAGAATGAAAGAATTTTTTGTCCTCACAATATGTTGAAATGTATTTGGCAAAGTGATATTGTTTATCATTTAAATTAATATTATTTTTTATTGTTTTTAAATTAATTGTGCAGCCTAATGGATATATTTTAGGTTTTGTTTTCGAAATAAGATTCAATTTTTGTCATGTGTATTAATTAAATGAGAGGCGTGAATGTGATTAAAATATTAGAAAAAAAAAAAAATTGAGGTTATGTATGAAAAAAAAAATGGCAATATTGCAATATTTTAGGTTGAAATAATAAAATTTCGTCTCTCTGTATACACAAAAAATTAATTTTAATTATATTGCTAGATAATTAACGTGTCTCATAAATATATATATAAAAAAAATAACAACAAGAGTTTGTAAAATTCGATAGCAGTATTTAATTATGAATTCACGCGTTATGAAAATGTCTGCGAAAATTCATTAAATTATTATAGTAACACATATAATGGCTTTTGGTTTTTATTTGTTTTCTGTACACATTAAATACTTCTTTTATTGTAGGTTATGTTATTATTTATTAGATTACTTGTTGTTTTTTAATCAAAATATGGTGCGTCGTTGATGAAAAAAATATTAAATCTCAAAGATGAAATTGAAATTGCTGCGATACAATTTTTCCTAACAAAAAAAAAAACAAAAACAAAATGTCTAGACATAATTTTCATTCATATTTTTCATCAATTTCATATACTCGTAGTGTTATTTTGTATGTAATATGTCATTTCTGTCCTGTAGACTTTTAAAATAATCGTATTTATCTTGTTAATCATTTTACATATAGCAAATAATTCATGTCTAAGAATATTATAAATAATTATAATCGCTGCTATACTAAATTAAGTGTTAGTGATACACGTTTATGCAGTACACGTTTTATATTATTTTTCAATTATTTTTTTATGCTATATGTAGTTTTTAACCTTACTTTTTTTATGTTTGCTCGAATTGTTGTTATTATTAATTAAGTTAATTATTACTTATTGTAAATAAATCGATAAGTAGGCATTTATAAACAATTAATTTACGATAAATGCAGCATAAGTTTTGTGAAATATTATTTGACAATATTTATCCTTGAGATAAATGCAAATTATTTTGAAATATTTAAAAATGACATGGAAAAAAATAATTCATTTCTCTTTTATTTTGTTATTATAAATTGATATAAATCAATAGAGATCGCGCGAATTTAGTGATCATGAGTGTATAAATGTGAACAAAAACGA
The DNA here is from genome assembly GCA_030347275.1 of Microctonus aethiopoides. Lineage (NCBI taxonomy): Eukaryota > Metazoa > Arthropoda > Insecta > Hymenoptera > Braconidae > Microctonus > Microctonus aethiopoides. The sequence goes on from JAQQBS010001425.1 coordinate 2,796,620, forward strand.
TGCCAAACTTATTGTATATTATTTCAACAATGGCTACTATTTGTCATTAAATTGCTCGCTGCAATTACATTCAACAGATTAATACAATTACTTTCATATTAAATTATGCCTTGTTTGTAGATTTTTTTAATTCATTTAATATATTCACGCATGTATTTAATCCTATTCTTATATCCCTGACCAATGTGGCTTAATCAAACATAACCTTGCTTTTAAAATATAGCTTTATCAATTTCACTGAATGTCAAATTTCTACCAAAATAATTCTTCATAATTCTGAAAAAGTAGAAATAAATAAAATGGCGATTTTTAGCAGGTTATTTGTAATACACTGTTGATTACTGTTAAGATATAAATGATGGTGTTTTATTAAAGAATAAAGAATTAATTAATATAGTTGAACATTCAAATAAATAATAATAAAAAAAAAATCACATTTAAATAAATACTTTCAGGAAATTACAAATTAACGCGAATAATCTTGAATATATTCGAAATTTTCATTCAAAATTATTACAGTTACAGTTATAATTATTTAATAGAATAAAATTATACAATTTTAATGATAATTTTACTAAAATTTTATTATTATGTTTGATGCTATTATGAGTAGTTGTAACTAACAATGTTTAACCTCAAAATAATTATTTTATATTTTTGAATGTTTTAATGAATATTTCAGGCAATTGGAAACCCTTTTTTACATATAGATTAAAGATTAGATATTTTCAATTTGTTTAACAATATATTTATGTGTATATAGACATTATATCGTCAATTACGTAAACTATTAAAAAATTAAAATCAGCAAATTTTGTTGTACATTTGTGGAATGGTACCAGATATTAAAACATAAAAATTGTTATTTAACAACTATAAAATTCGCATTACCTGGCGAATTTATTAAATAAATTTATAATTTAATAAATATATACTTTAATAATAAATGAAATAGCTTGATAAAAGCATTTCATACATCGCACAAAATATAATTGTTTTTGATATTCAAAAAAAAAAAAAATCAATTATCAATATTAAAACAATATTAAAGTGCCATTTTCCGAGTAAATATTCTTTGTCAGTGAGTCATAAATTAAAAAAAAAAATACAGCAGGTAAGATAAAAAAATATAGAATGTTTATAATTATTTTGTCACTTTCTGCAATCGTTGATTTTGAATAGATAACCTCGCAATTTCTTCACCCAATGTGTCAATATTATCCTGCAATGAATGACAATTAACAATAAAATAAATTAATTTCACAAAAAAAAAACATATGAACATAAACTTAACCTCAAAAAAAAAATCACCTTTAGTGTAATATTTTTTAAAAGTGCATCTTCCAATACTGCTTGAAGTTTTTGATTTATTTCTAATGATAGCTCCAGAGTCATATTGTCATCTGATACACGATGATTATATACAGAAGCCATTATTCCACCATGTCTCACCAGTTCAGCCTAAAATGAAAAATAATTTTTAAAAATATTGAATTCATATTTTTTTTTTATTTTAATAATAAAGTAATAAACAAATATGGCGAGTAGAGGTTATTAATTAATAACTTACTGAATCTCTTCGACTTTTCAAGTGCTAAGTGTTAGCATGAAAAGAAAGTTTATAATATACAAAATGATATTATTATTAAATAAATATTCAAAGTCACAATTTAGGAATATATATTATTATGTTAATTATAATGTGTGAATTAAATATTATTATTTATATTTATTACCTTATATTTATCTCTATCATTATTGCCCATGGTATCAGAATTTTCTTTCATTATATAATTTTGAATAATTTTAGTCTTTCTTTGTAATTCTATTACAAGTGCACGTGAATGTTCTTCCAGGAAATCAAGTTTTTCAGCACGTCGTACATTGATACGTTGCATTTTCAATAATTTTTCAATCAATGTATTTTTATCAAGATCATTGTATAATATTGGTCGATCATTGGGGTCAGTTTTACTATTTTCTGATACCGAAACGCCATTTTGTGGAATGTCAGCTGAAAATTATTAAAAATAGTAATTTTATGATGAATAATATCAAATTACTTTGTGTAATACATTAATAATATAAATAATATAATAATTTTTCAATGTATGCACACGTAAATGGTAATATAAGTGTTATTTTACCGGCGGATAAAGTAAGGTTATGTCTTCCTTCTGATTTGAAAAAATAACGTGATATCATAAGAAAAGATATGAAATTAAACAATTAGAGGACGTTAATTGGTTATTTTTATTCGCATTTTGATTTTTCAATCGGAAAAAAGATATAACCTCACTTTTTTTATTAGCAGAAAAATTGTCTAATTATTAGTGCAAATTAACCTCAAAAAGTTGCCATTTTTGTACGAGTATGGGTAAAAAATATTGTTTGCAATACATTATACTATTATTTATTTAATTTATGTTAATTTACCAGCATCAAGTGATGTATTGGAAGATGCTCTAGATGTTTGTCCTAATAAATTATTTGCCGATCCAACTTCATATTGTTCAATTTTTTTACGACATTGTTGCAATTCACGTGTCATTTCTTTTATCAATAACTGATGTTTTCTTCTTAATACACAATTTTCACCTTTACTATCCTCCAACATTTGTGTTAAATTTTGCGTTAATTGCGTTTGTTCAGCAATATGTTTAGCTAAAATTTCACATTCTTCAATTCTTTTACTTTTTTCATTAGCTAAATTACTTTCAAGAGTCTCTAATTTTTCCATCATCTCACTCAATTGCTGTCGTAATGGACCTTGTTCATGCTCCAATTGATTTGCTTTAGATTCAATAGCAGAAAATTCCGATTGTAACCTCACATTTTTGTCCGTTAATTTTTGAGTAAAATCCAACATTTGAACTTCACGTTCACGACAACAATCCATATCAACTTTTAACTCTTGATTAACACGTCGCAAACGTTCAAGTTCCATTTCATTAGCAACAACACATTGCTCTTTATGAATCAATTGAAGTTTCATTGTTTCTAAATTTGATAATTTTGAGGTTAAGTCCAAAATTTCATTTTTTCGTTTATCAGCAATTGCTTTTACTTCATTTAAATTACTTTCATATACCAAACGATCTTTATCCATATCTTGAACTCTCTGATTAAGTAAAATATTATCTTCATTCAAACTATTTACTTGATTCTTCAACATTTCAACTTCGTTTTGTAATTTCAATCGTGATAATTCTTTATCCTCTGTAATATGTCGCTCTAAAATAAGTTGCGCTTGTTGCTCTTTCAATTGTTGATCTAATGTAGTTGCTTTATTTATTTCCAATTGTTGAAATTTACGAATTGTTTCTTGTGATTCACGACGAACTTGATCACATTCTTCTTTCATTTCATTAATTTTTATCATTGCTTTCTCTAATTTAACACCATTTTCTTTATATATTTCCATTTCGGATTTTAATTTATTTTGCGACCATTTTAATTTTATTTCCATTGCTTCTATTTCTCCTTTATATTTTTCAACATCTTTTTGTGCATCCGTTAATTCACGACATTTTATATCTAATATTCCACGAAGTTTTGTTTTCTCATCCAATACATTTTTTAATTTATTCTGCAATGATTCACAATCTTTCAATAATTCTTTTATTTTACGTTCCGCAATATCTTTTGATTTTTGCGTTTCTATTAATTGTTTTTCACCAACTGCATATTTCATAACCATACTTTCTTTTTCTTTATTTGCTGCTGTGTATTTTTTACGCATTTCTTCTTGAATCATTATTGCACCACGCAATTCACTTATCAAACGTTCAATAGTCTTATCACGACTTTCAATTTCTGATAAATTATTTCCCAACTCTAATTCATTATTTTGCATTTTTAATTCATCTATTTGTTTCTTTAATTGCATTATTTCATTGTGCAATATACAATTATCGTTATTTTTATCACTTACATCGTCGATTATTGTTTGATTTATAAAATTATTTGATTCATATTTGAGGTTATGGTCAATATTAGTTTCAAGTGGTTGAATAATTTCTTCATTTTTATTACAAATTCGTGATGAATTAATTTCTTCATTTACTTCTGGAGTAATTGAATTAATTTCTAGGCTTTCACATTCATTTCCAGACATTTTTATATCATCAATACTATTTTTATTAATATTACTATTTGATATTGATAAATTTTGTGATAATAAAGCTTTTTCCATGATATTTGTTGACTTTTCCGTAATAAAATTGATAAAATGACGACTTTTATTTATTAATTGTTTGTTCGACTGTACGAAATTTATTGAATTTGATGGCAATGAAAATTTAACAAGTCGTGCATCATCAATTAATGATCGTGGTGGTGGTTTTTTATTTGTTATTGAATTTGTTGATGTTTCTAAGCCATTGATCGGCGATGAAGTTTCAATATTTGAATTAATAGTTGTGACGTTGATGGATGATGATGATGATGATGATTCATAGACAGTGTCAGTGTTTGTATTCTCTATTGTCAACTCTGAAATAACCATGAAAAAAAAAAAAGAAAAGAAAGTGGATTCATAATAAAAAATGATTTTAGAAAGTACACAATTTGAGGTTATGTTTGGAAATATATTCTTATTGTTACTTATAGTTATTAATTTCGTACCAGAAGATTTTGATGGTGGTTCTTCTACGTCATGTTCATGTAATTGACAATTATTTTTATCCATTTTGGAAAATTGACGTTTTTATTAATATAATTTTAGCTTTTTGACGTTTCTCAAACATATTTCATAGATTTTCAGTGGTTCAATTTAAAATTCTAACCTCATATGAATAATAATACATAAAATGTTATATAAAAAAAATATATTTACAAAATTTTTTTCCTTTTTATTTCAATAAAGCACAATTTATCAGTATAATGTAATTAAATATGAACCACAAGTACATAATTAAATCAAATCAGCTGACAAAAATATATATATATATATATTTATATTCATTATGAGTATAGTTTAGTATGCACAAAGTATACCGTATTGACCAACAACATTATTCACAATATTTTTTATTAATTATAATATTTATAACGAAAATTATTTAAAACAAATACATCTTTGATTCATGTTGTAGTTCTCGTCGGTAATATAGGAATTATAAAAATAATTGCTAGGTGGCGCTACATGTCATTTCCTAAAATTTACTTCGGAACTTTGATGATATTTAGGAGTTTTAAAAGTTGAATTTACTTCATATATAACATTTTCTTTTATTTTTTATTCAAATATTCATTCTGAAAATTATATATAATGATTCGTATTATTCTCAAAATCATAAAAAAAAATGTTAATTTTTCAGGTTCTAATTTCCGTCACTATGCAGCGCTGTATAATATGAACTGCAGCGCCACACTTTGTTTTATTATCAACAAAAAAAGAACTCTCTACAGTTTGTTTCCGGTTTTGTAATGTAATGGGAATTTCTTCCTAAAATTTGTGTGCTGACTTACAGACGTAGGTAAGATTCGTCAATTACAATCCAGTTTAATCTTTATTATATTATCAATTATAATATTTTAATCATTATTTCTTGGATTAATGATTAATTCGCGATTGTATTAATGAATATATTTTTTATCTATTAGTGCGTTTATTTGTGCATTTGTGATTATAAAAAGTGTCTATACGTGAAACAGCATGTGGACGCCATTAATCTATTTTATAGAATTGAAATATTATTTATAATGTTTGAAATGTGAAAATAAAATTGTTATTTGCGTGTTTTAGGTTATTAGACATAATGAAATTCAACAGCCTTGTCTCAGCTTCCAGGCGAAAAAACCGTAAAAGACATTTTACGGCACCTTCTCATATACGTCGACGGTTGATGTCTGCACCTTTGTCAAAAGAATTAAGACAAAAATACAATGTCCGTTCAATGCCAATTCGCAAAGATGATGAAGTTCAGGTAATAGATAATTTTTTAATGATTCTTTTCCATATTTCATTAATTAATTATCATAAAATTAACGGTTAAGAAAATTATTTGAGGTTATGTTTGTGTTCATAGGTTGTACGTGGTCACTACAAAGGCCAACAAGTTGGTAAAGTTATTCAAGTTTATCGTAAAAAATTCGTAATTTACATTGAGAGAATTCAACGTGAAAAAGCAAACAGTGCTAGTGTTTATGTCGGCATTGATCCGTCAAAGGTATTTATGAATAATTAATATAATTATATTTATTTTTGTATTTGAAATTTATTTTATTTTAATGATGAGTTAAACCATTCACGGAAATTCAATGGTTACTTGTTTGAAATTGTCGTTTTCAAGGTTTTCTTGTTAATTGACCGTTTTAACAAACTGACCATGATTAATGTAGAGAATATGGCACTGAAAAAAATATAATCAAACTAATAATTTTGTTAATAATAGTTTTTAATTTGGATAAAATGTTTAATGAAATTTTTTTTCGTTTGTTTCTTGTTGTTTAGACTGTTATTGTTAAATTGAAAATGGACAAAGATCGGAAAAAGATTATTGATCGAAGAAGCAAGGGTCGAGCTGCAGCATTGGGCAAAGACAAGGGAAAATACACTGAAGAGAGCACGTCTGCTATGGAATCATCTTAAACATTCAAATTTGCCTACCTGTATATGTGCATAAATAAAATGATAAAATCTAAATTTTGGGGTTAGAATTTTATTTTATTATCTCACTTTTTTATTAAGATAAATATCTAATATAAAAATAAGTTTCAAGAAGATTAATGAAGATAAATATATTCAAAGTTTGCGTATTGTGCGGGCTTAACCTCAAAAAATTTTTTGAAAAACGAATATTTTTCTTAAATAACCTAAAAATCACATTAACCATCTGAAATATTAATATTTATCCCTCATTAAAATGTTCTTGGTTTATTTTCTATGATAATATCTTGACTAACCTTTTAATTTAATTGTAACAAATGAATTAAAGTTATTTCAAATAAAATTTTAGGTTAAGTAACTTTTTTTTTTTCGTTTACCAATATATTTATATCATATTTCGAATCAATATACACAATATATAATTATAATCTTGCAAGAATATAATTAACAACATTTATAAGAATGTAATTTATAAAATACAACTGACAATTTATTGACGCGTTGCTGCAAGAGCACGAAGAATATGTAAGAATAGATTAATAATATCTAAATAGATATTAATAGCAGCTAAAATATATTCTTCTGGTGATAATATTTGCATCATCATATGAGTATCATAAATAATAAATAATGCAAACAATAAAGCTCCACAAATACTAATTACAATTTCTAATATTGCACTTTGTATAAATATCTGCATAATTCCACCAATTAACAATGCCATAAGTCCAGCAAACAATCTGAAATAAACATAATAAATAATATTTAAAAAATTCATCGCCATTTTAATTATTCAATATTTATTCTTGAATAAAATTTACCCAAATCCCATGAATGAAAAATCTTTTTTCGATTGAAATGCATAAGCTGTAAGTCCAATTACAATTGCTAATGTAATAAATAACGCCTCGATTACAATACGTGTGTCATATAATGTTACAATTGTGCCAACTGTATATGATTGTATAATAGTCTGTAATAAAAATATTAATATTCATAAAATATTAATGCAAATATTAATTGTTATGATATTTTAATACTTACAAATATACTAAGAAGAATTAAATTTGTTGGATGTTCCTTTCGTTTGAAATGTAGAGCAACTAATACACCCATTGTTAATATAAATGACATTCCCATCATCCAAGGACTGCGTTCATTATTTTGATCATTTGAATAATTTGAATTAACAAATTTATTTGATGTATTTTTGTATATGTATATGGGGCATTCAATGCCAACTCATCCTACCAATGAACTTTGCATTTCCGATTTCGCTGAAACTTGGGCATTTTTTTCTACCCATCGAAAT
>JAQQBS010001425.1:2805284-2825329 GCA_030347275.1 Microctonus aethiopoides
AAATGCCCAAGTTTCAGCGAAATCGGAGATGCAAAGTTCATTGGTAGGATGAGTTAGCATGGAATGCCCCATATGTATTAATAATTAATTTATATTAATAATCAATCACTGATTACTTTTAAATATTAAAACATTTGGCATTTAACAATTCTACTGATGAATTTTGTTTCTTAAATATTTTATAGATTCCCTGCGGAAATTGTTGCTGTGGATGTAAGTGGTCGTGGATTTGCACGAATGTCAATGAGAAGAAAATCTTTATTAACACATCAAACAAATGAAACCAGTGATAATCATGATGCAATTGGAGTTGTTAAACGACGTTCACGTACACGACGGCCACGAAGTAATCGACGAAATACATTGGCTGGAACTGATAGTGAAGAAATAAAACGGGCAATTAATAATGAAATTGAATCAGCAATAAATAATATTGAAACTGATGAAAATTTGTCAACTACTAAACGTACAATGCCAAAATTATCTGGTAGAGTATTTTTGTCAACTAGCACTGATACTTTAGGTGGTAAAAGTGTCGGATCAGTTGATGCAAAATGGAATTTTGATGCTTTAAAAGCTTGGGGTCGTTCAAGACTTAAACGTAATAATTCAAAAATGGAAATGACAAATCGACGAAGTGATAAAGCAGGTTGTAAATTATATGGTAATGATTTATATGATTCAATAAATGATCAAGATATTAGATTGAAATCAGGACAATGTGGACAACAAGGAGGTAAAAAAAATCGTTCAAATGAACGCAAACAGAGTTTATCAAGTTTAAGCGGTAAAAGTGGCTCAAGTACTGTAATATCATCTAATATAATTGATAATCAAACGGATATTGATGGTGTTATATTACGTGAAAGTGCAGCTCAAAAACGTGAACGACGGAAAGGTAATAATAATCGAGAGGATCCGCTACATTCCAGTTCGGGTAATTGGAGCGCGTCGTCTGAAAGTGGCAGAGCAAGTATTGGCAGTGAAACAACAACTTCAACAACACATCCAAATAGGTAAACATGAAAGCCTTCTTTTGTTTGCGAATTGTATTATTTTTGTATTTTTTTTTTTTACTTTATTTAATTCATTAATGTCGAAATGAAATTTTTTTATAGGTTATGTTCGAATATATGGTTTTCATATAAGGAAATAAAGAGAATTTATGATGAACTAAGTGTATTCTACTGTTTTTAGGCATGCTCTTTCGGAATTTGAGGTCCAATTTTGATTTCGACCAATAGAAAATTCAATATGGCGGGTTTTTTGTGAAAAAAAAACATGAAAATATTTTCAATTTTTTTTTCTGTAATCTTTATTTTTATGTCGTTAAAGTATTGAATTCATCAAGCTATTGTGTCAACTGTAGGTTTATAAAATGTCTAAATTTTATAAATGGATTATTTATTGACTTTTGAATTATCATGAGAAGCCAAAATGGCGCCGAAAATGTATCTATTGTTATAAAAACATTTAGAAATTTTTTACTTAAAAACAATCAACTTTTAGGAATAGTTGCTTGAAATAAAAAGTGTTTAGAATGATTCAAGGAATGTTCTTGATTTTTTTCAGAATTTTTTGTGGATTTTTTTTCAACTTTGCTAAAAAATAAAAAATACAATAAACAAAAAAATCAATAAAAAAATCTGAAAAAAATCAAGAGTATTCCTTGAATAATTCCAAGCACTTTTTATTTCAAGCAACTATTCCTAAAAGTTGATTGTTTTAGAGTAAAAAATTTCTAAATATTTCTACAACAATAAAACCCGCCATATTGGATTTTTCTTTGGTCGAAATCGAAATTTAACCTCAAATTCGAAAAAAGCATACCAAAAAATAGTTGTACACACTATTCCATATTAAAAATTCTCTTTATTTCTGCATATAAAAAATATATATTTAAACATAACCTAAAAAAAAAAAATTGCATTTCAGGAGTCAATAAATTAAAATAAATCTATTCGTTTTTATTCACAGATCGACATCAACAACATCAACCAGTACATGCTCAGCAAGAATGACACAAAATTATATGAAAAGATTTCGTTGTAGAGACACATCAACATCATCATCAATTACATCTGAGGGTACATTAACGCCAGATATTATTCATGATATTGGGCCAATTCCATTTTCCGAAGAAACCGAAGGTGAAGGTGAAACATGTTCTGTTTATTCCTGTGACACAGAAGGATATTACACATCATTTCACATGGATTCTGGCTTAAAGACATTGCGTGAGGAGGAATTAACAACGACATTAGTCCAACAAAATCCATTAATAAAATCTAACGTTATTAATCCACATATTGGAGAAAATGAATATGAATTATTTGGACGTGGTTCAACATCGACAACTACAAGCTCAGCTGGTACAGTTTGTACAGCATTGATGGCGCCATTACCACCTGAAAGAAAATCCAGTCTCACAGTTGTAGCCATGGTTTGTGTATTAAACATTTATCATTAATTAATTTTAAAAAAATATATATGGGGCATTCCATGCCAACTCATCCTACCAATGAACTTTGCATCTCCGATTTCGCTGAAACTTGGGCATTTTTTTCTACCCATCGAAATAGGGTGAGGTGATTTTTTTCTAATTTTTTTATCGAGCCGTTCAAAAGTTAATTTTTGAAAATTTTTGGGGTTTTTAATGTTCAAATGGCCATAACTTGGCCACGAATTCTCCGATTTGAGTCTTTTTTTTTTCAAAATTTTTGTTTTTTAATGAACTTTCTGGAAAATTTATGCAAAAAATTATCAATGATGAATTTGATTTTTTTTTTTAATTTTAAAGTTAAAATGTGGATTTTGAGACTGTTTGTATCTTTCGATTTTTCTCAAAAAATTCGCAAAAATACTACTCCCTAAAATACAAATTTTAAGCCTAGTTTCGTAATAGGATAATGATGGGTTATAACTTTTTTTGAATTTTTGAAATTAATTATTTTCGTTTTTTGAGTTTTATACTAGTTGTGTATTATTAACGTCTTTATGAGATAAAATTTGTGATCTCGAATGCTTTTTTCCATTTATACAATAAATAAAATACTCTTTAAATTAAAAAAAAAAATAAAATCGAAAAAAAACGAAAATAATTAATTTAAAAAATTCAAAAAAAGTTATAACCCATCATTATCCCATTACGAAACTAGGCTTAAAATTTGTATTTTAGGGAGTAGTATTTTTGAGAATTTTTTGAGAAAAATCGAAAGATACAAACACTCTCAAAATCCACATTTTAACTTTAAAATTAAAAAAAAAAAATCAAATTCATCATTGATAATTTTTTGCATAAATTTTCCAGAAAGTTCATTAAAAAACAAAAATTTTGAAAAAAAAAAGACTCAAATCGGAGAATTCGTGGCCAAGTTATGGCCATTTGAACATTAATAACCCCAAAATTTTCAAAAATTAACTTTTGAACGGCTGGATAAAAAAATTTGAAAAAAATCACCTCACCCTATTTCGATGGGTAGAAAAAAATGCCCAAGTTTCAGCGAAATCGGAGATGCACATTGGTAGGATGAGTTGGCATTCCATGCCCCATATATATTTAATAAAATTGTATAAATTTTATTTGATTTTTAATATTATTTTAGGTTCACAAGCAAAGTAAAAATGGCGGAGTATCACCAGACAGTGGACATAACACATCATCATCGCCAGTAGAATCAACATCAAGTCCAGCTTGTTGTACCACACAATCTCTTTCGGAACTGGAATTTTCCGAGTCAAGTGATCTTGAGGGTTGCGATAGAATTGAACGAATACGTTCAAAAACTGCCATTAGCACCAGTCGTATTCCGTCCATGTGTGTTATTACACCACCGGGTTCAGATGATGAACAGCAACGTCAGCAGCAGGATTCATCTGGCTCTGTATTAATGTCTGCCACTGTTGGAACATCACAAATGAAAGTTATTAATGGCGATGATAAAAATTTATATGCAACTGTGCAAAGAATTGTTCCACAATCGAAATTAACATCAGAAAATATTCCTGAATCATTATTAGTTAAAGTTGATTCAATGAATGTTACTAGTAATAATGTTAAAATAAAACCATTCAGTGGTGTTTTGGGAAAATTACGTAGTGTATTACCCAGTGCCAGTACGAAAAATTCAATTAAAAATGTTGACTCTGGCGACTATGTAACAATAGCCGACATGAGAAATAATAATGATAAATATCGTGATGGAAATCCAAATTTGAATACGTATGCTAATAAATATTTAATTTTACAACAACAACAGAATGAATCTGAGTATGTTAGTTTAAATGAATTGCCAATGAAAGCTGATGATTGTTCGTTGGAACGAAAACGTCATGGCGCACGAGTAACTGTTGACTCGAATGGTAAAGTTATTTATACATCAGACAGTCTCAAGAGACGAAGGGAAGCTCATACGACATTTAATCCAGGTTAGATATTATTTAAATAATTTATTTAGTTTGTCGTAAGTTTTATAACCTTAAAAAATAAAATTTTTCATCTATTTCAATAGGTTAATTATTTTTTTTTTTAGGTTATGTTTAGTATTTTTGTGGAAATATTTTATTTAACGATAATATAAAATATTTATTTATTCTACATGTTATTTTTAATAATAATGTGTGACTAATTAGTTAATTTTGTGAATTATTTATATAAATTTATAACATTTTTGGTGTAGTAATTGAAATGAAATTAAAAATTTTTTTTTTTTTTAATTTTTCAGGACCATTTGTGAAAGACACATTATTTTCATCATCAATGTTAGCACGTTCGCCAGCTCCACATCGTTCGATTATCAAAACATCCAAGCCAAGTTCACAATCAATTGGTCAGAATGATAATTCAAATGCTAACAAATCAGTTGCAATATGTGCCAATAAGACTGTTGAAGAGCAGCGAGATGATGGAATTGAACGTGAACAACGAAAAATCCACGGTGTTTATAACAACGCACAAAGCCAGGAAGGTAAGGGGATGATGGATCCATGCACCGAACGCTATTGCACCGACAGCACCAATGAAAAAAGCACAAAAAATAATTTGTCATTAACAATCAACGATACAATACAATGTATAACTCATTCACCATCACCAATTGTTTGCAATATTAATAATCACAATAATGCTAATGATTTAGACGCTAGAAGCTCCATGTTAATTAATTTTAATAAGGTTAAACATTATCCCGAGGATATTTGTGCAAGAGATATTGCGTCAAAGTTAACCTCAAAAATTTCTACCTCGCCGCGTAATGTTCAATCAAATAGTGAACGAAAAATTAAACGAAGTGAGAGTTATCGTATGGCAAATAGTCCATTGATGTTTATAAAGAAAATTTCAGCTAATTATATTGAAAAATCTGATAATGGAATTTGTAGAACAGCATCAGAAGAATTACGCGAAGATTTATTTAAAGAGAGAATTAATTATCCTGAAAGTGTTGCTAATTCGTCGGTTATAAATGATACAAGTACAAACAATTTAAATTCGTATCAATCGAATAATAATTGTTTATTAATATCACATGCCCGGGAAAAAACATCAGCTTGTTCAGTTAAATATTCCAATAATGATACGGAAATATGGTAATATAAAATTTTATAAAATTAAATATTTACATTAATTGGCTCATGAAATCTAAATGAAAATAAATTCTGGCCACTGTTTTATTTTTATTTTATCAAATTTTTTCTCATTTTATAATTGTTAATGACGAATAATAATTATTAATCACGCGAATCAATGGAAAATTCCAATTTACATCAATTTCAATCGCTATTAAATATTTTTTATTTACCCACAAATCAATTTTAAAACAACTTCATTGTCATTTCTTCATCTAAATCATTTAATTCATAATACAAAAAATAACATTCAAATTATTAGCTTCACATTTTATTATTTTTCACTAAAAAAAAAAAAAACAAATTTATAAGTAAAATTATCTCATTATTAATGCTGCTTACTAATTCCAATCATGTTTAAATTTACATCATTAAATTTTTTTTTTTGGTTCATTTATCATCATCATCATCATTATTGTTATTATTATTATTATTAGAATTAGTATTAGTATTATTGTTATCATTATTATTATTATATATCATCGCAATACAAATTCATTAATTATATAATTTAGTTTTTGTTTAGAAAATTTTGCATGTTTATTTATATAACATAGAATAAATTCGCACGTGTAATTGACAAGTTCAGCATGAACTTTATGAATGCAGTGATTAATTTTTGTAATTAATATTTTGGAAAAATTTTAATTATTATTAGTTTTTTTCTTTTTTTATTTTATATTAAGAATATATTCAAAATTTATTAAATGCCTTTGAATATGCTGCATTTTTTATTTGAATAAATAAATTGAGCCTGTTTGTTTTTTGTTGTATAAATTGCGTATCATTAATTAATTATTGCATGGCTTAGGGAGGGGGGTTATTTAAAATAATTAAAGGTGATAAATAAAAGAGAATTTTTTTTTTTTTTTTTTTTTCATTGATAAATTTTGAGGTTAGAAATTGAAATTTTGCAATTTTTTGCTCTTACAATACAAAATTCAGTTGTTTTGCGAAGATATTTATTATATGGAAGGAAGGAAATACATTTGTTATGATATTAAACGATTTTTTGGGAAAATATAAATTAATTATGAGGAAAAAAAATATTTTGTAGATTTTTGGTTATGTTTTATTAGATGCAAAATTATTAATGAATATTATTAAAAAATTGATGTTGATTATTTTTATAAGTAATTTTTTTGATTTTAATTAGTGTTCAGTATTATTTTTGTGTAAGAGTCAGCGGAATTTTGAGGTTAGGAATTGGAATTTTGCAATTTTTTGCTCTTACAATACAAGATTCATTTTGCTTTGTGAAGATATTTTTTATATGAAAGGAAGGAAATACATTTTGAAGTCGTATGTATACATATAAACGGATAATTATTACATATTTTTGTTTCTTGTGTGTTTTATGTATTAAAATTAACGAGTGCCTGCATGTAAAAAAGAAGAAAAATTTTTTTTTTCTTTTCTAATTGTCATAAAACAAAAATATTTTAATAATTCACATGTCATTACATTTTATTTTAATAATTAAATTTACATAATTTATATCATGCATTTTTTACATTAAGTTTTACTCCTATAAATATAAATATGTAATATTTTTTTATTCAATTCATAAATCAATTTATTCATTTGTTTAATTGCTTCAGTAAAAATTTGATTTGGTATCAATTAAAAATTAATATCCAACATAATATTAATATCTATTGTAATTTTTTAAACAATGATACTAGCAATCACATTTTTTAATTGAAAAATTGAATATTTGATACTGAATTTTTCATGATTCGTTTCATAACCTAAAAAAAATCGACAAAATGATAAATATTATAATTTTTTTAATGAAATTATTGGTGAGTATTGCGGAATATTATTCGTTTATATTCATTGCATATCATAATTAAAATTACTTTCCATATTTATGTGAATTTTTACAAATTGTCAATTACAGTTAACAATAAATTAATAAATATTTTTTTGTTTTTAATTTTTTTTCCAGATAATTCCTTTGCTGTTTCAACAATGTCGTCATTTAACTCATTACAACAACAAATGCCAAAGAAATATGATGATAATGACTTGAAATCTACAAATTGTCAACAAAATTCTCATCAAGAAAATTATTTTCATTCATCTGATTCCCAACGCTGGTATAAAAACACTTAAAAATAAATTAAAACATTATCTAAAAATCAATTTTCAATATTTTTTCATCACATTAATGTATATTTAATTTATCTATTTATTTATTTCAGTCATTTTACATCCATGGAAGCTAATTCTGATGGTGATAGATTTTTTGCTTCATCGCCAATAAAATTTCCAAAACAAAAATGGAATGATGTTAATGAATTAATAAAAAACTCAACAATTTTATCGCCAATTAGTGTCACTGATGGATTATGTGATAATTCAAATAATAAAAAGAAACATAAAGGCGATCGTACACTTTCGGAAAATGATTTAGATAAAATTATGGCGAATAATATTCTTTTGCGACCGCCTAAAAGTACAATGTCAAATGAAGAATTATTCTCAGCCATTTACAAATCTAAACGAAAATTAAATATTAAAGATAATGTGGAGTCTGGGCCGGTTGATAATGCAAAAATATCACATTCAAATGTGTGTTTGGATCAAGCACAATCACGACACAGTTGGAGTCCAGAATCTTCGTATTATTTGCCTAATAGTGTAAGTAGAATTAAACAAATAATTGTTATTTGGAGGTTATTTTATTTAACTGAACAAGCTGATGATTTTTTGTCGGGCATGTGATATTAATAAACAATTATTATTCGATTGACACGAATATAAATTGTTTGTAAACAAATGATTTAGATGAAGAAATGACAATGAAGTTGTTTTAAAATTGATTTGTGGGTAAATAAAAAATATTTAATAGCGATTGAAATTGATGTAAATCGGAATTTTCCATTGATTCGCGTGATTAATAATTATTATTCGTCATTAACAATTATAAAATGAGAAAAACTTTGATAAAATAAAAATAAAACAGTGGCCAGAATTTATTTTCATTTAGATTTCATGAGCCAATTAATGTAAATATTTAATTTTATAAAATTTTATATTACCATATTTCCGTATCATTATTGGAATATTTAACTGAACAAGCTGACGTTTTTTCCCGGGCATGTGATATTAATAAACAATTATTATTCGATTGATACGAATTTAAATTGTTTGTACTTGTATCATTTATAACCGACGAATTAGCAACACTTTCAGGATAATTAATTCTCTCTTTAAATAAATCTTCGCGTAATTCTTCTGATGCTGTTCTACAAATTCCATTATCAGATTTTTCAATATAATTAGCTGAAATTTTCTTTATAAACATCAATGGACTATTTGCCATACGATAACTCTCACTTTGTTTAATTTTTCGTTCACTATTTGATTGAACATTACGAGGCGAGGTAGAAATTTTTGAGGTTAACTTTGACGCAATATCTCTTGTACAAATATCCTCGAGATAATGTTTAACCTTATTAAAATTAATTAACATGGAGGTTCTAACATCTAAATTATTAGCATTAATTTGGAGGTTATTTTGTATATTATTAAATTGAATAAATCAAAGATATAATGTTAAGAAATTGTTAAATTTACATTGAAATATTTATTTGCAGGAAAAACCAAAAAGTGGGGTTAACAATTTGACATCACGTCGTGATTTTAAACAATTATTGCTGCAACAAAGTGCAAAAATGGGACCAAATCATCTATCAGCAACAGAACAATTGAAATTATCACGTCAACAACGTAATCATTCACCTGTGAATGTTCCAAAACAACAACATATCTCGCCATTAAGAACATTAAGTCCACGAGCAACTTGGAAATTTCAAACACCCAGAAGTGATGTATTATCATCAACAATCATTGAGGACACTGTAGCTGAGGAACGAGCTATGAAATCATCATTACCATATCATTTATTAAACAGTTCAGTTATTAATAATAGAATGAATTGTAAAAGACAATTGGATCTTTCTGAAATGATTCCAAGTAAAAAAATATTGCATAAAGTTGATGAAATTTTACATGAAAATAATGAAAATCAATTTCCAAATCGAAATTCTCATTTACGTGCTGAATTTTTAGCTGGAATCGAATCAAAAACTTTTAATTGTGATTATAATAAATATCATGGACGCTCAGAATCTCCAAGTCACGTGACAAATGTAAACGTAAATAAGGTTATGTCTCGTAATTCTAATGCACCAACATTAGAAACTGCATTATAAATATATTATATAAATAATATATATAAATATAGCAAGAATGCGATGAAAGTTTAGATAAAAACACATTTGATAAACAAATGAAGAAATATTTAAATGATTTCACAATTTATTTTGGCTTCTGTTGATAGAGAAAACGAAAAATAAAACTGTACTAATAATTCTTATAAAGTGCCTCAATAAGCTGAATTAATATTAATATTATTAATAACTAATTGTGTCTTTAACAAAATGTAGATGATAATTTATTGTCATTGATTGTACGATTTTAATTCTTGATATTATGCCGATGATCTTGAATCAATTGAAAGTTTTGATTTTGCTTGTTAATTTTATTCAGGGTGAAAGAATTAATTTATATTTTATACTCTAGAGGATTTGAATTCACTGAAATGTTGATAAAAATTAATAATATATTTAAAAATGTTCCATTTTTCAGTAATTTTAATAAAACAAATTTCTTTTTACTTCAATTTCAATACTCAAATAATCGTTAATTGTCAAAATCTTCAGTGAATTCAGATACAATAATATATTTATTTATTAAAATAAATTATACAATTTTATACAAGCTATTTTTTATAAATATACTGATAAGTATTGTTTTATAATAATTTTTATATTTAAAAACGCGTGTAGCTTTTCATTAGTATTTTTGAAATCAATTTGCAAAAATTTGCCTTTACTTATATTTAAAAGTACAATAATGAAATTGGACAATAATGACAATGAAGTCCCAAAGGTATAATATTTGATGCATGTTGATTTTTATAATATATACAAATATATTCATATATTTTTATTATTAATATAAAATGAAATATTATAAGCATTAACCTAAAAATCATAAAAAAAAATAATGTTGTATTCTTCTTTAATGTCAACGATGAGAATGAAAAATTTAATATATTATTACAAATTCATGTCTGAAATTGAATATTGTTTAATTTTATGCAATTTATTATTCAATTTATTATTAATAACTTGTAATTACTCCAATATCATTCCTGATGTTTCTAGTTTTATGTTCGCTTCTATTATTTTATCCTACAATTATTTAAATTTGATTCAAGTATTAAATTCCAATTAATATAGTTAATTTTTATTATTTAATTAGTTTAAACAATATTGCATGTACATAAAACATATTAGTTCCTGTATAATTCAAAAGTATTTCATCAATTATTACTTTTGAATGCAAATATGATGAAGATATAATAGCTGAATATCATAAATGAAAAACATAACCTATCTTTTTGATCTGAACAAATGAATTAATGAATGATAAAATCATTTTCTTCTTATTATTTTGATATAACAATTAACAATAGATGTTGGATACCAAAAATTTGGTATTTATTTCATGACTGACAACTTCAAGGTTAGGTTAATTAATGAATTATAAATTAACACAAGCGATTTAATAATTTGAACTCATTTCTGTTGAATTTTCGTATATTTTTACAATAAAAATTACAAACTTAAAAATAAATCGAAATATATAAAGTAAATTGATGTCAAATTATACAAAAATATTCTTTGATACTGCAATTAACTGTGCAAATTTCATCAGTTTTATATAAAACTTATAAATATGTCGATAATATTTAAAAACAAAATGTGAGGTTAGAGTTTCTCTCCACTTAAACTGAGAACATTATAATACGAATGATCTGGAAATCTATCTAATTCTATATAATCTGTTTCATCAAGTAAAAGTCCTTCAGCCATTGATGCAAGTTCCTCAAATGATGGCCGACATGTTGCATCTTTATCCCAACAATAATACATTATATTGTAGAGTTCTCTTTTACAATGTTCAGGACGATCTAACCTATAACCTTCTTTTATCTTTCGCATAACATCAGCTGCTGCCATTCCAGGATATGGCGTTGAACCAAGAGTAACTATTTCCCAAATAAGTACACCAAAACTCCAAATATCAGATTTAACAGAAAAAATATTATCATAAAGACTTTCTGGTGCCATCCATCTTATTGGCAATCGACCCTCGGATTTTCGTTCGTAAATTTTATTCGCAGCTACATCACGAGCAAATCCAAAGTCAGCAACTTTACATACTCTATTTTCATCAATAAGAATATTACGAGCTGCTAAATCACGATGAATAATTCCTTTAGATGCTAAATATTGCATTCCTTTTGCGATCTATATTTAAAAATTAAAATACAATAATTAATCCATTATTTTATTTGTTAACTGTAATTTATAATTAATTTGATATATTTTATTTTCAATATTTACTTGATAAACAAAACCAGTAAGATCACTAGATGTTAATCCAACACCTCCACGATTTCTTTCTTCTCTTGATGCACGAAGAAAGCTCTGAAGTTTACCACCGCTTATATACTCCATTATAACAAATATTGGATCACGTTCAGTGCAACAACCCAGCAATCGTACAACATTTGGATGTTGCTCTAAAGTTTTCATTATTTTTAACTCTTGAGATAGGTCCACTCGTTCACGTTCAATTGCATTTTCTTTCAATGTTTTTACAGCAACAATTGATGTACCTGATTTTTTATCAATGTCAATGGCTTCACATTTCCAAACTTGACCAAAACATCCTTCACCTAAGATGTTGAACACCTGTACAAAAAAATATTCATGAAAAAAAAATTTTTAGAAGACATAACCTCAATTTTTTTTGCTATAACCACAAAAAAAGTCGTCATTTCTACTTTGTTGAACAATATAATTTTATTTATACAGTATATTAACTGATAAACTATCAATTCTCTATATAATTTACTCTCAATAACTTCTGGCAATCATTTTATTAATAATAAACAACAAGAAAAAAAAACCATAATTGTAACCTAACCTTCAATCTATGACGTGGAAATTCCCATTCATCAACCTGTTGTTTTACAGATTGATTCAATTGTTGATGATTATTCTTACTCCACTCTTCATACTTATTACTTCGAAGCATTTGATCATCACCACTTTTTAGCATCAAAGATGGCTCATCAGATATATTAAAAATCCGAACTGAAGTTTGTTTTTTCTATAAAATCCAAATCAATTAATAAAACAATACCTAAATCATTGTCGCCATTTGACGAAACTAATTTAATAATTAAATTTCTTTATTTAAATATAATTAATAATAAATCTTTGTTCTCACAGTATTTTCCTTTGATTTTTCATTTGTTCTACACAATTTTCCTTTAAGTGACCACGCGCCCATACCAAAACCAAATAATAATGCACAAACAGCTGCAATGGGGACTAAAATCATGGCAATATCTTTAGACGATGAATTTTCAATCAAAGTTGGATCCGCTGATGCATCAACTCTCACACGATGAAGTTCATTAGGATCCAATGGCTCATACGAAACTAAATTTACATCATCTGCAGTCAATGTCGTGGTTGGCGATGAAGAATTATTCCCATTAGTTTTATTATTACTATTATTCAACAAAATCATATCTTCATTGTTTATAATTTTTTTTAATGGTACCGATGGTCGAATATAACCTCCAGCATTGGGCAATGTCAATAATGGCGGTCGAATGCGACCCCCTGATCCATGATAACTTGGAAATGGTGATCTAAAATTGAAATAAAATTAAAATTTCATATAAATAAAAATTCTTGATAGAAAATTTAATTTATTATTTATTTATTTACCGAGTATTGCTTATATTAGGTGTTGAACTATTTCTTATATTCACATAGACTTCTGTCTTAGCTGTTAATTGTCCATCGGATACTGTGACATAAAGAAATAAATTTTGTCCGCCCTTGAAATAAATTTATCAAATTAATTTGCAGGTTATGTTTTGTTTTATAATTATTTATTATATTTTATGTATTTACTTTTCCTTTGAGCGTTTCATTTACGTAAATAGTACCGGTTTCATTGTTGATAGAAAATGGTAGAGGTGGTTGAGGACTATCATCGCCATTGTAACTGTGACCCAATGGCTCCAGTCCAAATATCAAGTCATCAAACTGACTGTCTTCAGCACGAACACGAGTCACGATACTGCCAACAGGTTCTGTTTCTGATAAAATCCAATTACGATCCAACCACATGACAGGCGGAGTATTATCACCCATTAATTGTCCATCTTTGATATTAAACAGAAGAAAATAAAGAAAAAGAATTCTGATTATTTATTTATGATAAAAATATTTATTATTTATTATCTAAACATTTTTTTCATTTATAATACTTTATGTTGAGATCAATATTATGTATAATAAATATGCTGCTGGGTTTTCCCATTGGTCATTTGGTTACCGGACGTGTGTGTTGGGAATGTTGGTCGTTCTGAGAGAAAGTGGGACAATGAAAGTGCGACCCAAAGGCTCCCAATGACATGATCTAGTCACTTTGTCCAGAACTTTACAATATTTATTGATTATATATCACGTTTTGAATATATTTTATCATGCTAATTGATAATAAAGACAAATAAATAGTTAAATTATTAGAAATTTCAAACCGATTTTTAGGTTAGGTTATTGAATTTAATGTTTAATCGACAATTCATTGATTGAAATGAGACAGAATTATATAAAGAGAGATGAAAAAACTTTCACTTTATCATAAAAACGTAACAAAAACCATTAACAACATATAATTAATAAATAAATTAATAAAAAATTGATATATAGTAAATTTTCTTGGAAATCCACGACTTTTTTTTTTTGCACACAGTCTGGTGACCTATAATAATTATTTGCAATATATTTTTCTGCTCAATTATTAATAACAGATGGATTTAACCTTATTTATATTGTTAATATAATAGTTTTATAAATAATTTTACATTTTATTCTCGCAGAATTGCAAGATTAACTTACAAGCATTGTTTGTTAAGAGAAAAGTCGCCATTGCGACAATAATCCATTCTATGAACATTGCACCGCATTTGCCCTGAATAACAGATGATGATGATGATGATGATGATGATGATGATGATACCAAGAATAACGCGATGATATGATCTCAATAAATAATTGTTATAACACACTGGGATTCATTTAATCAAATAAAATAATTGCCAAATAAATCTCATCAGTTGTTCACTGTAAACTTGAACATTATTCCTGATTATTTATATATTTATTATAAATAAATGAATATAAAATATTGTATCATTCATTATCTTTTGTAATAACAAATTCTGATTTAATATCATCAAGTGAAAGCTAATGATGTACATGTCATATCAAAAATAAATATTCCAATTATGAAAAAATATTTTTCCTCATCATTATTAATTAATTAATTCAAATATTCTCTATAATTATTATCATTATTTCAATTGTTATTATTCATTCCAATTCACGCATTGAAATCTCTGATTTATGAATTGATATTGAAACAAAAACAAATGAATTTTGACAATCCATTTGATTTGTTTTATTATTTTAATATCAATATTTGAGATTTTGAGGTTATGTCGATTGTTTTATGTAAAAATTATTGAATGTGAATGATTTTCACACTGCCACAGCACTGTAAAATATTATTCAATTGTCTTCGATGCACCACATATAACGTTACAGCCATTGAATAAGTATGAGACACTGAAAAGGATTCGTGATGATTCCAATTTCCAGCTTAAAGAACGGCCCTCGGGTATCTTCGGCTCTTCCATCTTAATCATACAGTTTATTTATGTGGTGAGGGAAATTAATTAGTGGACACAAAGCCGAAGATACCCGAGGGGCCGTGTTCTTTAGCTGGATCCATTCAGAACATATTACATTTTTTTTTTTTAAACATTTTGTTTGTTTTTTTGTTCTTCTACAACAAACTATAGTTTATTGTATAGTCGCCGCAGCAAAAGAGTTTTTACTCGGGTATCTCCGGCCCTTTCATTTATTAACATCGAAATAATCTTTGATGACAGCAAATTTGTCTGCTAAAACAAATAAATATTCTTCATCATGAATAATTGACCAGATAATTCAGTTTTCCAACTCCCAAATTCGTTTCTCTTTACAGGAATTCAGACATTTTTTTTTTTTCCAATATGTCTTTGTTGATTTGTATACTTTTTTTATTTATTATTGCTGTCGTATGGTGTATAAATAAATAAACAAGTCACGGTTGAGATTGTTTTATTAATAAATCCACTTTGACTATACTTTCACTTGTGGGAGTAATAATTTCTGATTAAGAAATATGGCCGTGACATTCGTGCGACAATAGATTGAGGTTAGGACAGCATCTCTCTTAATTCTTTTTGCCATTTCGTTCTACAACATAAACAATTACCAATCTTAATTAGTTATTTATATTAATTAATTTCATTCTCATATATAATTTTGATTTTACAAATTATATAAACCTTAATCCGCCATTTTAAATTTGTTTTTTTAATTATCATTGACTCCATTTTTCGATTTTTTTGTTTTGTTCTTGTGATTAATTATACATTTTTAATGCTCATATACAACATATATCATGTCAAGTGTTCAAAAAATCCTTGTAAAGTAATTTGTAATTCGTAATTAATATAATTACCGTTAGGAAAATTATTTAAATATATTAATTAGCGCTAAAAATTAGTGCAACATTTTGACCTGCAGTTGGCGCTGTGGTTCTTGTAGTATGTAAGTACTATGTATATATATTCAGAATTTCGAATAACACAATATTGAGGTTATGTTTTGTGATTTTCATTTTTATTGCAATGTTAAAGATGTTATTGATTGAAAAAATCATCATATTATTTATATTAATAAAGTGTTAGTAATATTAATGATAATTTTTCTTTAAAAAATGGCTAATTCAGTTATGATTTCATGGAAAGTTGTTGACAATACTGTTGTTGATCGAATGATTGATGATTCGTTGAATCACATGTTTAGTCAACATAGAAAAATCCGAAGAAAAACAAAAATATCAAATCGTGAATTCAAACAATTGCCCAACATAAGTAGCTATAAAAAATATATTAAAATTCGAAATACAATATTAAAAGTTGTGTCAAATAATGATGAAACATCTGAAGATTGTCTTAGTAACACTGATTTAAATGAAGCTTATCAATTAGTGGAATCTACAGACGAGCACGATAATATTGATAATGAAAATGAAACCAAAATAAATGAAGAAGAAAATGGCTGTGGAATATTAACACAATGTTCAAACATTGAACCTAAAATTGAATCAGAAATTAAAAATAATAATGAAAATAGCATTGAAAAATTGTCATTCGAACATGATAATTATTCAGAGCACAAAGACAATGAGAATATATCACCTGAATATTCATTAGAACATATTGAAAATGAATTAAATAATACAAAAGAAGAAATTAAATTTGAACAATTTTCCAAATGTGAAATGAAATGTTTTCAAACTAAAGAAAACATTAAACGAAATCTTAATAATGATTTGGATAAATTGTCTAATATTATTGTTGATAATGAAACAACACTGAAAGATTCGGGCATTGATGATGATGATGATGATGATGATGATTTGTTGGATTCTTTACACACTGATGCAAATGAAATTAAAAATGATAATGAAATTACTGAAAAATCCGATGATGATAATCATATTTTAACAACGCCAAGAAAATGCCAACTTACAATAAAAAGCACAGAAATTGTCACTTCTAAATATAAAATAATTTTACACGATAAAAATAAACAAAATGATAATATTAATAATGATGAAAAATTATTAAATAATTCATTTGATAATAAAGAGAAGAAAAATCGTACTACACTTGCAATCGCTAGTGAAACTGAGTCATTGGAATATATTTTGAGAAATTTAATTGAACATAATTGTTATGAAAATAATTTTTTTATTGATAATTATTGCCGGGATGGAGCAAAAGAAAATGAACCTGATAATAATCAAGGAAATGATGTTAAATATACGCGGCCTGTAGATGTAAATATTTATTTAATGTTTGAAATTAATTTATATGTAATGAATTTTTAGGTTATGAAATTTAAAAATTTTTTTTTTTTGATTATAGCTTGAGGATTTGGTTGATGATGATGATTTGATTGAAGTTAATACAGAATCAACATTGGCATTTGAAGATATAACAGAGGACGATGAGATAATTCTCATGGAAATTCCAAAATCGGTAAAAAATGTTAAATTATTTTTTCACTAAATTGATATTCATTTGTGTGTAATATTATTATTTGTTTGTAGATTATTGACAATCAGGAATTAAAGGGAAAAAATATACAAATCAAAAAACGTAATGTTTTAATTGATGGTATTAAATATGAAACGTATCGTAAACCAAACGATAATTTATCTTGTGTAGGGAAAATGAAGGTTAATGATGATGGATATGAATTAGGTATGTAGAATAATATTAATGAATAATTTGTTTGATTTGAGATTTTATTAATTTATAATATGTTAAATCCAGGTATTTTAAAGCCGAGAAGATCAATTGTCATTAGACAAGAGCTTTTACAGCCAAAAATTGAATCGCCGAAATTAATTTCTGATATTGGAACGTCACAAACTAATTTCGCGCCATTTCCAAGCAATTTAAAACGTCGAAATCCACTAGTTTTACAAACAGATTGTTATAATCACGTCAAAAAGAGAAGAAAAAAATTATGAAGAGTATTAAAACCGATTTTATATTTAAATAAAATATTTCTATAAACAATTTTAAGTATAAAGAGTAATTTTTCAAATAATTTTAGGTTATGCAATTTACCATAAGAGCCAAAATTTCAAACTACTTTTATTTTTTTATTGCACAATTTGTTATTATTTTAAATATCAAATTGTTATTTAATTTATAACTTTATCACAGAGTACACAGTGATTTTATTTTTAAAGAAAAGAGTTATATTTTACAGCGAATAAATCGATTTGTAATTTTTGCTCTTATGGTAAATTAGTTTGAAAAATTTTATTAATTAAATTCCTATTAATTAATATATATTGATTCCCAATTTCTTATTTTATTTAGATACAAATTTCGAATAGATTTTGATTAATTAATCTTAATTTTATTTCTACAATACAAGACAAAAAGAATTTTTTAAATAAAAAAATTTCGAAACATAACATAACCTCTTTTTATAGTTTTATTTATCATATGGATTGTTGTTGTTTGTCGGTAAATTAACATTAATCCTTCTTACAACTATATATACATATATAAATACATAAATTTTCATATTATTAATAATAATTTGATTCCAAAAAATTTTAAATTAATCAAACATCGCCGTGAAGTAAGCGCCATATGTACGGTGATAATAAAAACTTTATCCAACTTCATTGTTATCACTAAAATTATACGACGCAAATTATTTATATGTATACATATATATGTTAACAGTTAGCTTATTGACACATATGTTAAGAAAGTTAATCATTATAATAATTCTTATCAGTTAAATGACCAATATTAATTTGATACTCTGACTAAATTCTGAAATTCCACAACCAAATTTCTTGTAATAAAAACAGTAATAAATAATTGAGTAATGAATTGTTAAAAACAATAATTACATTCAAATATATATAAAAAAACAGGTAAGTAATTATAATAAATATAATAATATTCTTTAAATAATTTTAATGTGATTTTACATACATATTTCTTTGACGAATTATTTTTTTAGGTTAAACATGGCGTCAGTACCACTATTGTTAATGGATGAAGATGTTGAAGGTGGCAAAGAAATGTCTGAGGATTCAATCCAAAATGATTTCGCATATCGTAACAATGTTCACAATGCCGACATCAAAATTCGAATGGGTAAATTAATCTATTAATAAAAATAATAAATTAATATTTTGTAAAAAGGAAAAAAAAAATTTTTTTTTTTTTCATTAATTCAATTTATATTCTTCAGCATTTTTAAGGAAAGTATATGGATTAATAAGTATTCAATTGCTCATGACTGTTGTGGTGTCTGCGGTATTTATGATGAGTTCACCAGTTAAATTATTCGTCCAACAAAAGTAAGAAAAATGTTTTTTTTTATATGGCATTCCATGCCAACTCATCCTACCAATGAACTTTGCATCTCCGATTTCGCTGAAACTTGGGCATTTTTTTCTACCCATCGAAATAGGGTGGTGATTTTTTTCAAATTTTTTTATCGAGCCGTTCAAAAATTAATTTTTGAAAATTTTTGGGGTTTTTAATGTTCAAATGGCCATAACTTGGCCACGAATTCTCCGATTTGAGTCTT
>JAQQBS010001425.1:2825429-2857651 GCA_030347275.1 Microctonus aethiopoides
AAAAAAATGCCCAAGTTTCAGCGAAATCGGAGATGCAAAGTTCATTGGTAGGATGAGTTGGCATGAAATGCCCCATATGCAACTAACCTCAAAGCAATCGCTTGCACTTGTTCCTCAGGACTCGGTAATTTATGATCAACCGCATCATCATCCTCTTGGATTATTCGTGATAAAGAATCTGGTGGCACAGTGACATCACCAAGTGCCTCAGTCGATGTCCATTTTCTCAAGTCATCCAAAATTGCAGGCTAAAAGAATGAAAATTAATGAATAATATTAACATAACCTCAAATAATTAACGTTTAAAAACACAAATAATTACTAAAAGCAACTTGAAACGCAGTGTAAATATATATTACTCCCTGGACAGTATGAAATATTTGAATGAGAAGCCCTACAATTTGTTAAAGGGAAGAAATTCTAAAATGTATTTGCACTACACTGGTTTCATCATACCAACCCCCTGATGATTGCAAGAAAAAGTTGGCTAATAAGCCAAGCTATATTAAATATCCAGCGTATAAAGAACAAGAATGAATAATAAAACCAAACAAATGAATATTTTTTTTATAATTATTGAAAAAAGTTGAAATTAATTTAGATTTTAATGTAAGGTTAGAATATAAATTTTGTAGGTTAGAATTATTATTTATTGCTGCTTTTTGTGAAAGATCTTGAATTGTTAATCACTTACAACTCTTGATTCAATCTCCATGCTCTGTTCAGGTCTTCGTCTTTTTCCAAGTATTGGAGTGCACATGTACATATCAATTGCACTGCCATCTCGTTCACGTCGTAAACTGTCCAAACTTCTTATTGCAATTTCCACCGCTGCTTCATACAATTCATTTATAGCTTTTGGTCGAGTTGCTGATGCGAATAGACCAGTTGTTGGGGTTTGTTTTGCTTCAAAGTGTACTTTTCTTGAAGCAAAAGTACTTATATCCGACTCGGCTGCAAACAAAAGTTTCAAAGTATTAATTTTCTCCTGGTTAAAAATGTTGGCGTTCATTTTGCGATATTGATAGGAAGCACTTCACATTCATTGTTCCCCCATTATCAGATATCTACCTAGTTTATTTATTTTTAAGGTTTCCGTGCTTTTTTTGTTAAGTAAATGCAAATATATGTACACATATGACGCCATTTTTATAGGTTAGAATTTCAACATCTATGATAGATGTTAAATTACATTAAATATATTAACAATTAACGAATAATAATAGTAAAACATGTAAATTAAATTGTTGTTAATTTATTTATTCGATAATTTTTCAATAAATTGAAAATCTGTTTGAAATATCCCAAAAAAATTAAAAAATATTTGAGGTTAAACACAAGATGATATGAATATTAATAATTTCCGTAATATATCGGTTAATAAAAAATTAAAATTACTGTTAAATATATCAAAAACAATTTTATAAAATATTAAAAGACATTTTTGATATATATATATTTATTTCTTGAATTTTCTAACCTATAAAATGGAAATTTGATTTAGCCCATTCAGAAGAATAAAATTAGCTAAAGAATTTAGTATTGCTGAAGAGTATATTCAACGACAAACAGAAAAATTGATTGTCACTGCAGTAATTTACAATTTAACAAATAAAAATAAATTAGATGCCATCATGTATTTTATACACCGGTTATTGAAGATTGAACAGTCGTTAAGATGCTGCTATTCTTGGAAGAAGACAAGATATAAAAAACTCTACATATTCTCAGCGGTGATTTCAACATGAATTTCACATCAGAAAATTAAATACGATTAAACATATTAACTTTCTTCGTAATTAACTCAATTTATATATAATCAAATAATTTCATCCAGACAATGATAAAATCTTCTACAATTGACGTTAATTTTTCGCAACTTTGAGGTTAATTTTATTTTTTAAATTCCTATAATCAAATTTATTTTCCCCCCGAGTCTCACTTTATATAAATTCACAACGAATATATTAATTTATAAGATGAAATAAATTTTCTAACTGTATTAATGTAGACAAATTGATGAAAATATAACCAAAAAAAATTATCCAACATATTTATGTGTAAATCTGATTATCAATTTTGTAAAAGAAAACCAGTTTCATTTCCATTCCATGTATGGACTCGACGACAAAACATTCAATGTCGCAGTTTCCACCATATATTTGTCGATAAATCCAACACAACAGAGAACCTACAAGAAACATAACCAACATATATAATTGTTTCATATATATTCATGTATACTTAACCTCAAAAGTGAATTCATAACTAATATAAAACCCATAACTTTTCTGCATGATTTAATACCGTCTGGTTCAAAGATACAAATCTGTTTAACCTTCCTAGTCAGTTATTCACATGGTTTGAACAAGATTGATAGTCACTGATGACAGAAATGGTCATCACATGACATTGCTCGGACGGTGAACTTGTAATAATTCTCCAGTAATATAAAGTTTCTCTTTGTTCATTTACTTTCATTCGCGTAATTGTCATTGAAAGCAAATTTATCAATATTAAATTATTTATACAATCTAACATAACCTCACTTATTCAAAATACAAATTTATTTCATAATGGTTTTATGAATAAAGTTTATTATTTCAAAATATATTCAACCGTGATTCAAGTCCATTGACTGAAACGGGTCTGAAAAACTATATAAATATATAAAAAGAGTATATAACATATGACCCAACCCAACATCTGTTCATTTGAATGAAAAAAAAAAAGGGGAATCTAAAGCTTGAATGAACATTGTTGAATTTTATACCTTTTATATTTCAAAATAATCTTCTGAAACTTTGAAAAAATTATATTTTATAATATATCTAAATTATTTAATTTCTTCATCAGTGAACAAGAAATTTGTCTATTTTAAAACATGCACTGCAATACAACTTAGACAGTTGCAAGTTTTAAATGTATATAAATTTAGATATTTAATTATAGAACTTTCACACGTGTGAATGTGAGTTTAAATTTGGTTTAAAGTTCATCTAAAATAACTTGAATCTTCAGTATCCCATAAAACAAATGATTTCAAGATCAATTTTAATTAAAAATTAATCCCACATAACCTAACTTTATAAAAAGAAAACTTTCATTAATCAAATTAGCATAAAACATTTTATTTTAGCATTAAGAAACATAGCTTTAATATCTTGAGTTGAAATAATTATTGCTAATTATAATATCTTAATATTTAATTAATATTTTAATAAAAAATTAATCCCACATAACCTAACTTTATAAAAAGAAAACTTTCATTAATCAAATTAGCATAAAACATTTTTTTTTTAGTATTCAAAAACACAGCTTTAATATCTTGAGTTGAAATAATTATTGCTAATTATAATATCTACATGATTAATTATTATCAATTGATTTTAATTGATTAATTATTATCATATTGATTCATTGAAAAAAAATGAATAAATTTTCCAATGATAATTCAGCGAAATAAAATAATAAAATTCATCAGTCAGATTTCATTTTGAAAATTAAGGACGTTCGTGAGCTACGCTAGAGTCAAATGAGTACTAAATTTTTTATAAAATTTATTCGAGGCTTGCAAAAAAATTTGTAAAATATATTAATAATTTTACAATGATTTATAATTTTTTTTTATATGTACCAATTATTTTTAAGGTATTTATTTTAAAAAATCAGTTAATCCACATTGAAAATTGATTTGACTCCATTTACCAAAATTTACCAAAACAGTTTTAATTATCTTTATTAAAATAATTAATATTTAATTTAAACATTCGTCAACACCAGTTTTTTTGTGGAGTTATATAAACTACATATTTCAAAGAATATTTTTAAACATTATTTATTATTGTATCTACTCATACAATATACTTATTGTAATTTTAAATACATAAAAATGATAATTTTTCATAAGACTCTATGTTAAAAATTTGATTTTTAATCTTTAATAACTTTCTGAAATAATCGACAAAGCGTTTTGAATTTTCAAGGTTAGATACCTACATGATTTAAAAAATATGAATAAAATAAACTATAATAATTAATCATCTCCAAACAATTAAAATGTCAATTATCCGGTGAATAAATTATCAATAAAAAAATCTCTGACTCAATTGAAATAATACTTACGAACAGGTGTTTTTTTTGGATCCTTTGACAATAAATTATTGTTAAGTAAATCAATTCGACTACATAAAGTTCCACTTCTATTAGCAAGATCAGTTAATTCTAATGTAAGTCCATGAAATATATCTTCAGCATTTGTAAGAAGTGATGCCAATTGTTTTAACGTTGATGCCAATGCGCCATTTGTGATTGCTCCAAGCTCAGTCCCAATGGGCCATACTTTCACCGATGTTGTATCTTGTGGCATATGCCCACGGCCAATATAATGTGGCTCTATTTTACGAATAATAAACGGCATACTTTACAATATAATACTTTGATATCAAGAACATAACCAAAAAAAAAAAAAAAAAATTAACAAATGAAAAACAATTGATGATATCAAAAGTTTGAATTCACTTTTGTGTTTGATTATATTTAATAATTGATGTGCAATTATTGTTTGTATAATTATTATCTTCATTTATATTTATTGAAATTAATAAATTTTGTATCTTGATTATTTCCGACATTTTCTTTTCAATATTACCGTCGGATTCTGCCATTTTTTTCAATTAATTTACTTTTTTAATATCATGTAAAGATTAATTAATAATCATTTTGTACATTAGTTGTTGTATACAGACGCGACATTGTCATTTCATTAAAGTTTATTATTATCATAATGTTATTTAATTATTTTAACAACCACGCACAAATAATTAATCAGAATAATTTGTTTGTTTAAAATTCATTTAAGTTATCGTTTGATTTTTAACTAATTCATAGTTATTTATGTAAGATTTTGTCATAAACTTAATTTAAGGAGGAGACAAAATAATCATAAGATGTAAAACTTAGGCACTCGTAACAAACACTTTGACTCTTTGTAAACTATTATCAGTACATAGTATTGGTTTATACACATGGATAAAACTATTAATGGCCCATTGGTCAGTGGTTAGTGCTACATTTTGCCACTCTCTCTCACATCGTTAATTGTGTCGACACAATCGCTAAAACGTAACGTTTTTTCATCATTATTAAAGTACAGCGCCATCTTGCTTTCTTATTTGAATTTCTAATTGATTTTATTCAACTTTTATGTACTTCATATGGAATAATCAATGTTATAATTGATAATAAATTGCAAAAGGAAGAATCTATGATGATTTTTCTCTTTAAATAAACTTTATATTATAGTTTATAACTGCTTATTTTGATCAAGTTGCGAAACACCCGGTGCGAAGTCTGTTGGAGAAGAGGCGAACTACAATACCGGGAAAATTTGATTATGAATTGTTGAAATTATTTCTTTTCTACTTTTTCATTTATTTTTTAATATCAACGCTATAAAATCGTAAAAATGTAAGTTAATTTGATATTAAGAAGAAGATTTATAAAGTAATAACAATAAACAGTATAAAAATTTGTTACAAAACATTGAAAATAATCATTTAAATTGATAATTACAGTTTATGTCTTTAGAGGTTATGTTGTCAATTTCTACAGCTACAAATAAAATTTTATGAATAATCTCACTCTCCTGGACTATATAACAATAAGAAACTAATATAATTTAAGTAATTAATCATGAATAATTGCAGGCATCAAGATTTTGCTGACGATTATGATAAAAATTCGGAACCTGCAGACCAAACACAATCCAAATTTAGGTTAATAAGAACACCTCGGATGAATAAATATCAATTGGATTGTTTAATTAATTACATGACAATGCATCCAAAATTCGCTAGAGAAATTGATTTATCATTTTATTGCAACATCCAAGATAACAAAATGTGGAAAGAGTAATTATTAAATTTTTTTTTTTTTTAATTTCATCAAAAAACTCGGCATAATCATTCGTTAATTATTTTCACTTTTTTCTAGGATATCAACTATGGTGTCTTCTCATGGCTTGGAAAGAACGATAGAACAATGTATTAATGTAAGTATTTTATTTTATTTATAATATATTTACTTGATTAAAAATCTTTTCATTTTTACAGTCATGGAGTGGTCTTAAAAAACGAGCATTCGAGAAACTTTCTACAATTAAAAAATTGATGCGACGAACTGGGAATTCTTCAATTCTATCTTGTATAAAATTTAAAGAGAGAGATTTAAAAATCCTGGCAATCTGGGGTTTATCAGCACCAAAGTTCATCGAAGATTACGAAACTTGCTCTCTATTTAAATATAATAATGAATTAAAATTGTCACGAAGAAAACAAAATAAAAGTAAAGTATTTTTTTTTTTTTTAATATTAAATAAGCCATAACGAATGAAATTTTAATGAATTAATTTTACAGCACAACGTGAGAGGCCACGAATAAAGGATTTAAAATCTTTCAATGGTCATGAGGATGTTCCTGAATGTTCATTGAAGAATTTGGCTGAACTCCAGGTAGATAATGATTAATTTTATTCAATTTTATTCAATTAATTAATTTTTAATCGAATATTAATTAGTTAATTTTGGTTTAGGATTTTGATTTTAGTATTTTTCAGCATTTTTCAACGGACACAGAGTTCTTGCAATTGGATAATATTATTCTGGATAATATTTTCGATTTCTCAGAGTATTCACAGTCTTTGGAATTAAGAAATAGCTTTGCAAATTCGTTTCAATATGATGAAAAAACTCCAGTAGAATTATCAAGATTGGACGATGTATTTATGCAAAATGGCTGCCAAAAAAAAAGTTTAAAAAAGATTCATAAAACCAAAAAATCACCTAAAGTTTCCAAAGCTATTCGCAATGTCTCTAAGTCTTCAAAGATAACTTCTGAAGCAAAAGATTGCACTTGCAAAGCATTCAGAGCAACAGTAGTTGGAAATATTTTCAGGTATTTTTTAAGATTTGATTTCAATGAAGACGAGAATTATTAAATTCATTTGTTCTTTATTTTCTAACCTAAAATAATAGGAAATGTATATTATAAATAATGAAAAAGCTTATATTAATTCTTGATCATTTGTTGTTTGCAGAGAAGAAAATACTGAAGATACAGTTGATGACGAAGCAATCTGGGAATTCCTAACAAGCGACCAGACAAATTGTTATTAATTATTGCAAGAGTTGAAATTATATTTTTTCAATTTTTCATTAATATAAAATATGAAGAATATTCAATATTGTTTCTCATGGAATGAGAAATATTGTTCAAGAACTTGTTCACACAATGAATTTCACTAGTATTAAGGAAAAATTTAATATTATTCTTGCGAAAAACAATATAACTTAAAAATATGGGTACATAACCTATAAATTATCATAACTTATTGAATAATTTGATCACTAGATCGATAAAATTGTTACTCTATTTTTATATTTGTAATTCTAACCTCAATATTATATATTTTTGAATTATATAATGACAATTTCCGCAATTATTACAATTATTTCCTTACAATTACATAGAATAATGTATAGATATATTATCTATCGGTATAAAACAAAATAATTTTATAGGTTAAATAACAATTTTAATCTTCACCCGCTGGAATAGCGTCTTCTAATCTTTTTATAAATTTAACTCTTAATTCAGTTATATTATCATTTTTCAATTGATCTTGAACAAACCAAGATGTTATTTCCATTTGTACCATTTCACAAGCACCACGAAGAACACCAGTAAGTATATTACAATATTTTAAATTCATACAATTATCTGGTAATTCAACAAATTCTGTTAATGGATTTGATTCAAAACACAGTGAAAATTCATCACCAGCCGCACTCCAATTTGTAATTGATGGATTAATACCAAGAAATAATTTAAATCCTGATTGAATTTTATCAGCAGTATCACGAAAATCATAGCATCTTCCAGATCCAGTTCGTGCCAAAAAATCTTCAATTAATCGCACGCCCATATTATAACCCATTCGTTCCAATTGTTTATTAACATCATCAACATTTTCATAATCCTTTAATAATTGTGCAACCAATGCTCCATAAGTGAGTGTAAATAATTCTGAATTCTACAATTAATATTTCAATAAATAATAAATTATCAACTGAAATTGTAATATGTATTTATTTATATAATAATTAAAAAAATAATTACCACTTTTTTAGCATCGAGTCTTGTGCCCGGGCGCGACATTTTTATTTAAATAAATAATTATTTATACAGAATTAATGATTATTTAATATAATTTAATTGTTATTTAGTATTACTCCAGCTGTACAATATGTAATATATATTTATATATGAATATTTTATTTCAATATAGAGATTTAGAGAATATTCTTAACCTCAAAATTTACAGCGTTGAGTGTCAAGGCATAACATAACCTCCAAACGCGCACTTTGACAGTGATCATATTAGCATGGATCTACATTATTGTATCAAAAGGTAATGCAGGTTCAAGCTAAATGTTTGATAATATGCTCCAATGATACAAAAGTTGGAGATTACAATTTCCAAGGCGCTACAATTTATATTATATATGCTAACAAAAATTGCGATAGAACTGTTGATTTAAAACACAAAGGACTTGGATTCAAGCTTGGACGAGAATAAAGTATCAATTCTTCATAGTCTCAAGACACTATTTCACAAATTAAAGCAATAAATGGCGCAGATTCTTGTCTTACAAAGTTCTTTTATGATAAAATAAACTTCTATACTTTGTTGCAAAACAAAATATTTTTTGACTTGCATAATATTATGTTGTGAATATTTTTTTATTTAATATTACGTTTATGTATCAGTAGATATTTATTAAATACACAAATTGATATATTTACATATAATTATATATGTATCGTTAAAGATTGTGCGAATAAGCTGAAAAAAAGTTGAATTATTAGATCAAATAACTCCTGAAAGACTGTAATAAATTTAATTCTTGTTAATTTTCCTAATTTATATTGAAAATGATTGATATTTCGACAATTTCATTGTTATTTTTATTCAATTGAAACGTGGAGAGTTTTATTTAAATTACAAATATTTTATTTACTAAATACATGAAAAAAAAAATTGAGGTTAGAATATATTATTTTTGCAACATGATAATAAATTTATCACTTATTTCTAATCGAAAAATCGTTTTTCCGTGCGTCAAAACTGTCCTTGGTAATAAGTGATATATTTTAATGATCTTATGTATAATCGTAAAAATGAAGAAGTCTAAAAAAAAAATGGAATTTTACCAATTATATTCAAACACATATGTACAAAAACTCTGGAAAAAAATTAATTAAAGATAAAGAATGATAACATTTTTAGAGAATTTTAGAATATAATTATCAGTTTGGAACGCAGCTCGTGTATATATATTCGAGGTATTCTATAGCAACTCACATTTTATGATTCAGTGGTTCAATAAACTCTCTCAACAATGAATATTTCACGAAGTAATATTTTCTTCATGATCAACGTCGTCTGTAAGTATTCTATCAAATATAAACGATATTTTACAATTTTATCCTTTCACTGCGTAGTTAAGTTTCATTCTAATGTGAAGAACCTGGTGTCTTAATAATAAAGATGATTTTTTCAGTACTAACTTTTTTTTAAATTTATTCGAGGCTTGAAAAAAATTTGTAAAATATATTAATAATTTTACAATGATTTATAATTTTTTTTTATATGTACCAATTATTTTTAAGGTATTTATTTTAAAAAATCAGTTAATCCACATTAAAAATTGATTTGACTCCATTTACCAAAATTTACCAAAACAGTTTTAATTATCTTTATTAAAATAATTAATATTTAATTTAAACATTCGTCAACACCAGTTTTTTTGTGGAGTTATATAAACTACATATTTCAAAGAATATTTTTAAACATTATTTATTATTGTATCTACTTATACAATATACTTATTGTAATTTTAAATACATAAAAATGATAATTTTTCATAAGACTCTATGTTAAAAATTTGATTTTTGATCTTTAATAACTTTCTGAAATAATCGATAAAGCGTTTTGAATTTTTGAGGTTAGATAGCTACATGATTTAACTTATCAAAACGAAAAAAAAAAAAATTTTTATCTTCTAACAAATCTAATGAATAAACGTCCTTAAATTATAATTAAGTTAATTTCCCTTCCACGAAACAGTTTACTAATTTGATCTTCATTTTTATAGTGGCCGGAATATCATTTTCATCTGGAAAAACCCTTCGGGCCACAAACTGCAGGTATGCATCAGTCATTTTTCATGAAAAATTATCAATATTAATACCTATACTAAACTGTAAAGAATATTCATTGCAGAGCTCAAAAATTTCAATGCAGCAATGGTAAATGTATAGAAAAAAATATAATGTGACGGCCGAAGGGACTGTTCTGATTGGAGCGATGAAAAAAATTGTTCAACTCAAAACTGTCCAAGATTCACGTACCAATGCAAGTATGGCGCATGCATCGATAGATTTAGAAAATGCGATGGATATATTGATATTGTCATGATGGAAGTGACGAATTGAATTGTCCAAAAAAAGGTTGCCAATCATCAGAATTTCAATGCAGTAATGGAAAATGTATAGAAATGGATGTGACATGTAATGGCAAAGCGGACTGTTCTGATGGGAGCGATGAAAAAATTTGTTCAAATCGATTTTGTCCAGGTTATACGTACCAATGCCAGTACGGTGCATGCATTGATGGAGATAAAAAATGCGATGGACACGTTGATTGTCTTGATGGAAGCGATGAAGTTGGCTGTAACATACTCAATTAATATTCAACAAATTAATCGCTTTTTATATCACGCACTTAATTGCATCTCATAATTGTCTTGAAGAGGTTAGTTTTCTATTCTAAAAATGCGATTATTAAAATATATCTCAAACTTTTTGGTTTCATATTGTTATATTTTAATAAAACTATAATTTTTTGGCAATAAAGCACTTTATCACACATTTAGATATATATAATAATTAATTTTCATAAATTAGTTACATAAATTTATATATATTTCCAAATTAATGTATCTTTTATATAATTTGAGGTTAATAAAATTCTTGGAATTTATTCACAAATAATATATACAGAAATTGAAGATTACATTTATAATTATATGTGCAGTATTATTCAATTATCCCTGCGCAATTTCTAATCCTGTATACTCATAATTAAACAAAACATATTTAAATATTGGAATATTTAAATAAAATGAAATGAATTAATTATACTTTTCTATTACAAATTGAATTGTTTTGACATTTTCACTCACTTTTATAACCTCATTGTTATTCCTACATTTTATATTCATTATGGTTAATAATAATATTAAAGAAAAATAAATAAAACAAATGAATAAGTCGACAATTTACAATTAATTAAAATACAAATGAAAGTATAAACTATTGACAAAATTATAAATAACAAGAATAAAAAAATAAAAAATATACAAATGATCATGTAAACTAAAACATTTTATTATATTATGTATGAAGATACATGTATAATAATTAATTTGCATAAATTGATTACATAAATATATATTTTAAATTAATATATATAATTTGAGGTTAATAAAATAAAATTATTTGAATTTTTTCACATTGCCGGTCCATTTGTTTAATTAAATCTTCACATTGGAATTAATTATGAATTGATTTTTTTACATTGATTAATCTTCTGGACTTCCATCTATAAATTAAAAACAATATATAAATATTAGTTTTAAATTCTTCATCATAATTTAATAATGCAACACATTTTACTTACACAAATAACATTACACAAATTGACAATAATTCCTTCCAAATTTGATTTACGTTGTGAAAATTTGCACAAATTTCGATTGATATCACCATCAATATCCAAATTTCTACTTCGTTTTCCCCATCCAGTTGAAAAATTCAATTGTGCTTCAGTGTCCATTATAAATGACAATATCCACAATAATAATAAAATAGCAAAAAAGTTTGTAAATAATTTACATAACCTGAAAAAATTATCACCATAAATTTTATATTTTACAAATATAATTAATTAACCTAAAACATTTACTAAACTCACATTGTAAAATTATAATATTAATTCAATTTGCTTTAAGGTTAACACAATAATTATTAATACCAAACGACAGAGCAGAAAGTCAATCTATCTTTGACGAACAATTCATTAATCATCTGGTGTTTTATACTGTTTTCCATTTCATCATCACAAAAGTGGCTTCTTCATCTCTCTTGTATTTAAAAAAAATGACGTATTTCTACTCAATAAAAAAAAAAAAAAACATTCTATATACAAATTTAAATACAATTTCATTAAATTTTATTCCTTTATTTATCAAAAAATGTTTTTATCGTATAATTGCGTTTACAATAATGTGACTCAATGCTACCAAAACATTACTTGGAAGATTATTTGTAATTGGCAATTGTTCATAAATAGTTTAAATTTTTTTTTTCTTTCAATTAACCTCAAATATATAATTATTCGATATATAAAAATAAAAAAGCGGTATTGAATCCTTTGAAATAATAGTCAAATTAATTTCGGAAGATAACATGATAGGCTTCCGCTGTTAATTGGAATTGTCATAATTCATTAAAAAGAAAAAAAAAAAAAAACGTTCACCCACTCATTGCAAATAAAATAAACAAATATAAATTACTAGCAATAGTGTGTGGACGAATTTTGTGACAAAATTCCAACGATATTATATTTTGTATTAAAGTTAATATAAATTTTTCCATTGAAATGCTGTGTATAATATTTATAACAATATTAAACTATATTGGTATTTAATAGAAGAAATATATATAATAAAAATGTGACAAATAATTTCCTGGTGATGTTTATTAATACATAATTAAATCAACTATACAATTTTTGTGTAATCGTTTGAATTTTTAATTAATAATTTTTATTCGCTGAAGTGAGGTTATGAATATAAATCATCACCAGGTATTTGATCATTTCTTATTTCTAAATTGACAACATAATTCGGAAAATTGCCACTACATTAACAATGAATTTATTCATTTGTTTTTGTTAATTAGCGTCAATAAATAATACTATTTTCAGCATTAATTTGCTTAAATAAAACATTCGTTGTTCTAATATACGCACATATATTTTTTTTTTAATAATGGAAAGACAAATGAGACTTGAATATAAAAATGAAGTTGAATAATTACTAATTAATGAAATAATAATTACTGTAATATAAAACTTATATCTATATAACTTAAATTTATGGAAATGTAAGTCTTCTCACTTAACCTTAATTCATTATAACCTTAAATAAAAGAAAAAAACAAAAAAATGAAAGAAAATTACTAATTTTTTTATCAATACCGCTCTTTACTGCACGTATTTATATATAAGGCAGTGATGAGACTTATAAAATTGCATATTAATTATTAATACAATTGTATAAATACAATATGCATAAATATTTTAACCCTATTATGGAATAGTAACGCCTTAAAAAAATATATGATATGAATTATTTGATATTTATGTCGACAATGATTGTTTCTATATTTTAAACATCACCTAACCTCAAAGCTGCCAAAATAATTCACATTATTTTCTTACAAAGTTCTCCTTAATGTAAATAATAATAATTATTGTTGATTTTTGTTTTGTTTTCTTCGTTTTCGTTGGTTCTTTGGTGTTACGAAAGGCACTCAATTGAACATTTGTTTAATATCTCAAAAGATTTCAAATTTCATTATCAAAATTCTATCGTAACCATTATATAAATTTAATTCAGGTCATCCCATTATATTTTTTAAGTACATTTACAAAATAAAAATATACTAATCATATTTGTATTAAATAAATACAAATAAAATGAAAATTATTTATCATTTTGTTGAACTATATTATTGTTTATAAGTAATAAATTGGGACACAATAAATAACATTTTGATCCCATTTCAACACCAACTTTCGCTTTCACGTTCTTCAACACCATCACTATCTTCATCACTCGGTTCTTCACCATACATATCAGCTAATTTCCTAAATCTCGGACCGAAATTCGATAAATAATTAAATTTCAAATCTCCATCATCAGTACATGATGCCAATGATGACAATGAACCATCAGAATTACCCTCGCCTTCATATGC
This sequence comes from Microctonus aethiopoides, assembly GCA_030347275.1. Taxonomy (NCBI): domain Eukaryota; kingdom Metazoa; phylum Arthropoda; class Insecta; order Hymenoptera; family Braconidae; genus Microctonus; species Microctonus aethiopoides. Next base: position 2,839,596 of record JAQQBS010001425.1, read on the forward strand.
ATAATGTCTCACATCATCAAATGGATTAGTATCAGGATCTTTATCACAGCTTTCTTTTTTACCATCAAGAAATCCACAAATATCCGGTACTTCATCAGGCGCCATTTTGTTTTGTCGTGAAGAAATTGTCGGTGGAATTTTTGTATCAATACCAGGTGCATCATAAATTTGCCGTAAAACATTTAAATCATAACCTGTATCAACTTCACCACCACCTTCATCCTCATAATTAATAATATTCTCACGAATATCATCAATATCTTTATATAAATCATCACGCTTTCGTCGATGAACAACAACAGCTAGCAAAAGTATTAACAATATTGCAACACAAACTAATATTGCAACCAAAAAATTTGTATCAATTCCAAATGAAACTGCTTTAGACATTCCATAATTACAACTTTGATGAACATTTTTTCCCAATGATAATTCACCAAAATCATAAGTATAACCATTAATTGTCATATTCCCAATACAACCAACGAAATTTTTATCACTTGGCGTATAATTCCATCTATGATAATGCGATAATTCAATAAAATTCGACAAACTTCCACCAATTTGCATTGGACTATTAACATTTAATAATTCACTAGGTCCAGCCGGTGCAGTAAGACTCATACATTCAGAGCTTATACAATCAACCTTCATATCAATAACTTTATTTGACCAAGTAATATCAATTCTATGCTTTTCACCATCAGTAAGTTTCGATGGAGTTCTATCCAATCGAACAGTTCCCGAGCCATAATCAACATACAAAACAGCATAGCCATTTTCAATTTCCAATGACATAAAATCTTGTATTTGTAAATTATTATTAATATTCATTGGACCAAGATAAAATACCAATCCATTATCATCATGAGGTTTTAAATTTAATCCAAGATGAAAATCTTCACATGTTCCTAGACTGGGTGGTGGCATAAGAGCCCAACCATCACCTTGAAAACTTATGTCCAATAATTCACAATGTGGTCCATCAAAACCCGGACGACATTCGCAATGTTGACCAACAATTGTTCCGCCATTTAAACACACAATTAATTGTGATGATTCACATTTACATTGTGGATCAACAACAGCTCGAACACCAACAAATGATGATGTATTAGTATAAACTGCATATGGTATTGTGCTAATATTCAATGAATTTCTGCATGTATTATTACAATGTAATTTTTCAAATAAACATTCATCAATATTAACCATCATTAAATTAATATTTAATTCACGTTCAATTTCTTTTGAATTTTTTTCTACAATGGCATTTAATTTACCAGGCGCATAATATGGACTGCCGTGTGCTGAAAATCTAACGTCCAATAAGCTTTGATTATAATTATTATGCGGTGAATGTAAAACAGTAAATACATCAACATTATTAACTGATGTATTAAACATTGTTGCTAAACGCTCTTGAAGTTTATCTCTTTTACTAATTCCCGAATCATCTGGTGTAACAAAAGCTTTACTATCAATGCCAATAAATCGAATTGAACCAGATTTAATAACAGCTTCTTCAGGAATATCTTTTATCGTTACATTTACATATGCATTTACTGTATGACGTGGAATTATTAAAGTTTCTTCAGTTACTTCAAATTTAAGAAGATAATTTCCATTTATTGGATTATGTATATTTGATGAACGCATTTTAATCATTCCAGTGTTTGGATTGAGTTGAAAATTATTGTTTGGTTCACCTAACCATGAAAAATGTTTGTCAGGTAAATCCCAATCGTCCGGATCATTAACATAAACATAACCTATATCAGTAGATGGCGCTGCGCTTTTATAATTATAAACGAAAATTGAACTTGAACCCTCCATCATAGGATTATCATTACGATCACCAATGATAACAGTCAACATTGAAGTGTGGCTTATTCGTGGTGTACCACTGTCAGTAATTTTCACTGGAATTGTATAACTTTTTTTAATTTCACGATCAAAAACAACTTCGGCACGAAGAACATCGTCGATAATTGTAAATTTATTAGTTATTTCATCATCGCCTGTATTAATATTATCTATACTATAATGAAATGGCGGTCCATTTTCATCTGAATCTAAATCACGAGCACGTAATTTTGTAATATTACCCGGCGGTTCATTTTCATACCAAACAACTGGCTGTGAAATATCTAACAATGGCGGATTATCATTAATGTCCGTTAAGGTTATGTTAACCATTATTGATTCTGAATTGGCTTTTGGTGAAATACCTCCTTCATCTCGAGCCGTTACAATAATTGTCCACATTGGATAACCATTTGGTGGATCACGATCTAATGGCTTTTTTAATTTAAGACAACCTGTTTTATCAATACCTATAAATGGCTGTTGATCAGCTTTATTTATAAAATAAACAATTTTTTGATCTTCATTTCTATTAACTATATCTGGATCATATGCTTTGACAATTGTAATACAATCATTTGTTAATTTTTCCTCTTCAATTGTTGGATTTTTATCAAAATCTTCAAATACTGGTGGATTATCATTGACATTATCAATAAATATTTTTACCGTTGCTTTATCATCATAAACTCCATCAAATGCACGCACTGTTAATAAATATTCTGTTATTTTTTCATAATCTAATGGTCTATTTATAATAATTCTTCCTGTTGTACTTTCAATATAAAAACTTTCATCAGTATTTCCTCCTATAATACTATAAATAACTGGACTTGCAGTGTCTGCATCAACGGCTTTAACATCAATAACAAGTGCATTTATATTAGCATTTTCTGGAATTGCCGTGGCTACATATTGATTTTCTGTAAATTTTGGTGGATTATCATTTTTATCAGTTATTTCAATACGGAAATATTGTTCGCCTTTATTATGTTCACCAGTTTTAAATAAGGCACTTGGAGAATTGTCCGTAGCAATTACTTTAACGTTATAAGAATCTTCAGCTTCACGATCAAACATTTCACGAGTTGTGATATTACCTGTTATTGAATCAATTTCAAATAAATCTTGATAATTTCCCAATTCATATGTTACTTGATTATTTTCTTCAGTACCATCAGCATCAATAGCACGAACTTGCATTACCGGCGTTCCTGGCAGTTCATTTTCAAAAACACTGCCATTTTTTAATTCACGAAATAATGGAATATTATCATTAACATCCAACACAATAATATGTACTGCTGTTTCAGCAACTAAATTATCATTGTTTTTAACTTGTACTGTTAATGTGTATTCAGTATTTTTTTCATAATCCAAATGTTGCGCAAGTTTAATGTCCGCTGTACTTTTTGTCGATTCTAACCTAAAAGTTCTATCTTTATTAGTTTGTTCAGTTCGGCCAGATAATAATGTAAATAATAAATCTGGATGATCATTTATATTGGAGACGGCTTCAAGTTGCACAATAGTTGCATCAAATTCACTGAAATTTTCTTTTATTTTTATTGGCGTTGATGAACGTGGTAAAAATGTCGGGGCTTTTTTATGTGACTCCACTACACGTATGTCTAAATCAATTTCAGTACTTTTTGGCTGTTTACCCATGTCTTGAGCTCTTGCAATCATCCTGAATGTATGTCCCAATTCTCTCTGAAAATTATTTTAAAAAAAAAATTAATTTTTACTCTGAATTTCATTTCAATTTACATCAAGATTTAATTAGAATTAAAAATTTATATTCAATACTTACATCTATTGTTTTATTCAGTACAATCACACCAGTTTTCTCATCAATTACGAAATAACCACTATCGTCAGGACGTTTTGCATAAAGATTGTACCGGATTACTGAATTATTTCCATCGTCAATGTCCGTTGCAGAAACTCGCATTACTTCACGATTCATTGGCAAATCCTGTGGTATCAATCCCGTATAACTCTGTAAATGATTTTTACATTATTAAATGTATATAAAACTGAGAAAATTTGTTAATAAAATTGTTAATGAATATCAGTTTATTTTTTTCACAAAAGTCTCATGCATAACCTAAAATTAATTATCAAAAATGTGAATAAAAGTGAAAATAGAAAACAATTGGCAATATTATATATCATAACCTATAAATATATATTATTTATTTGTATAATTTATAATATATATTATATATCATAACCTAAAAATATATATTTTATATTTGTATGATACATAATATATCATAACCTACAAAAAAAGAATACAACTATGAAGCCAAACAAATTTCACTCTTTACATCTGCATGAGCTCTGAATGCTGAAGACGAACCTTCGTTGTATTATTCCCTTGTAAGACCTAATTCTCATAGATACATTTAATATTATTGTTCAAAATTGAAGAAAATTATTCCAATTTTATTTCTATTATAAATGAATAAATGAAAAAGAACTAGATATTCTCTTTTTGGTTAATACCGTTTTATCAAAAACTGGTGAATTATCGTTGACATCTTGAATGGTAATTTTGAATGCACAAATATCATACAGATGTAAACGACCATTGTCCGTTGCTAATACAGCCAAGTATGCTTCTTTTTCTCGCACTGGTTCATCTCTATCCAATATGGTAATTGTTTTAATTACACCAGTAACATTATTTATTTCAAATTTTAATTTTTCCCCAGGTGTAGTGAGAAAACTATATGTTATCATTCCTGAAAAATGAATAGAAATCAACAATTAAACAAATGAAAATTATAAATTTATAATGAAAAAAACTTTTTATAACCTCAAAATTTATAGGTTAAATAAATATTCTTGTAGGAGAAATTTTAATTAAATAATCAATGGTAACTAATAAAAATCCGCCATTTGCATTTGTTATTTATTGTTTAATAGAAATTAATTCTGCTGAATTATTTTATACCTCCGTTATTTATTGGATCTTCATCTTCAGCGTGAACCTTTATTACAATTGTACCAGCTGGTTCTTCTTCTTTTAATACAGGTTTGTACGTAGCACAATCCTTAAATACAGGTTTGTGATTGTAATCTCGCTGTAAAAAAATAACAATTGAATAATTATTCAAAGTATTTAATGAATTATCCATGAATATAATTATACATAATGAATAAAAATTTTATAATCACCGTTGATTCTTCAGCATTAAAATAATATGATGGTGATTCAAGTTGGCGGGAATGCCGCAATTTATTTCCGCTGCCTGTAATAAATGACACATTACTGAGTAATTATATTACTAAAATTAATGTTTACAATGAAATAAAAAAAAAAATCATCAAACTCCAACATAACCTCAAATCGAAAATGATTGAAGATGAAAAATTGTCGTTTTTATGCTTGAAAATATATTTATATAATAAAAATCAACATTTAGGTACTCTGTGCAAGATAATAATTCTTATTATAATAAATATTTATTGTATAATAAATAAATAAATTTTATCCAAGCTAAAATTTGATTTATAATGGCGGAAAAATTGTAAAATGAAAATTTGTATCAATGCACCGATTTATAATTGGAAAAATCTTAATCAACGATTGAGTCATGGATTAAAAACCTTCAATATGTGACTCAACATGTGAATCTACAGTTAATTTCCAAGGAATTTTATAATGCTGACTCAAAACTTGAACTTGGAGTTCCAGTCAAGGCAATTCAAGCGACAATTTCATTGATACTGAATAAAAAAAGAAAGGTAGAAAGGACTAAAGTGTTTCTGAATGTCCATGACACTTTCTTATTGATCATTAAAACCATTCGAATGAGTAATTTTCATTTTTTTTGTAATTCTGCAAATTACCAATTTTAACAAAATCATGAAATTCAGCGCCATCTGTGTTAAATAATAAAAATAATTATTTAAATAAATATTCTAATAGATAAATAACAATAAATTATAATATTACTACCATAATTTTCGTTCAAAGAAACAAATTCAAAATATTGAAGTCATTTATCGTATCTAACTAGGCAATAACCTCAAAATCATGTTGTACAATTATTTTTGTGAGGGTGGAAAACACAAAGTATATCTCATGAATATACCTACATACAATATTACGTTGAATCATACACCATTGTTTTGTAAAATAATAAAAAAAATACAAAAAAAGACCAGGGGGATAAGCGACATTGAAAAGAAGTCACGAACCGGCAACGCTGCTAAGAATCTACGAAGTATTCCGGTTACAAACGATCATTTGAAACAGGGGCGTATTAACAAATCTTATTTCCCTCCATTACAATAAGAAAGAAATAACTAAAAACAATCTAAATCCATTGAATACATCAAATTATGTATATAAAACAAACAAACTTGTAATCCTAACCTAAAAAAATTTCATTCTTTATTAATAATACATTAAATATAATTCAAATTTTATCTGATGAATCATAAATTTCTTTGTATACATAAGCTGGTGACTCAACATATCAATTTCCTTTCAGGTCAATGAATATATATGTATTTGATTAGCTTCTTCCTTCAACTCATAAATTCTTCATATATATTCATTCAAATGACTTTAAGTATTTAACAATTAACAAGTTAAATATAGAAAAGAGATAAAGCCGGTATGTTAAAGATATCATATAAGTAATAAATAAAATAACCTAATAATTTGATTAAGGACGTTCGTGAGCTACGCTAGAGTCAAATGAGTACTAAATTTTTATAAAATTTATTCGAGGCTTGAAAAAAAAATTTGTAAAATATATTAATAATTTTACAATGATTTATAATTTTTTTTTATATGTACCAATTATTTTTAAGGTATTTATTTTAAAAAATCAGTTAATCCACATTAAAAATTGATTTGACTCCATTTACCAAAATTTACCAAAACAGTTTTAATTATCTTTATTAAAATAATTAATATTTAATTTAAACATTCGTCAACACCAGTTTTTTTGTGGAGTTATATAAACTACATATTTCAAAGAATATTTTTAAACATTATTTATTATTGTATCTACTCATACAATATACTTATTGTAATTTTAAATACATAAAAATGATAATTTTTCATAAGACTCTATGTTAAAAATTTGATTTTTAATCTTTAATAACTTTCTGAAATAATCGATAAAGCGTTTTGAATTTTTGAGGTTAGATAGCTACATGATTTAACTTATCAAAACTAAAAAAAAAAAAAAATTTCATCTACTAAAAAGTCTCATGAATTCGACATTCGATATTTGAAAATGTCGTCTTATCTTAGCACAGCCCTGGCGCGCGCATCTGTGTATACACATTTATGCATACACATCTCTACAATGCGAACTATGAACACATCCAAGCATTTCTAAAGTAAGAGTAGTCACCTACACATATACATTAAACCAACACCTGAAGAATAGATATACCACACTCACCAAGAGCTCCAATGAGTAACGCTAACAATACAAGGGTTCTTATAGGCCTCGCCCAATCCCACCATTGCATTTTACTGATCATTATCCTTTTGTTATACACCATAATATGTTTATAATATTAATCCTCACTAATTTAATACAATAAAAAATAATATAATCAATTAATTTGATTCACAAAACTCATAAATACAATTTTGTCGCCACTTTTTTTAATATCCTTTTTTTTTTTTTTTCAACTTTTCTTCACATTAATTTCATGGAAAATTACCGGTTATTATTGAATTCAACATATAATATGATAATAATCGCATAAATGATGCGACCCCATATTTATTACACGTTATTTTCATATTTATTTTTATTTCATTTCCACTTATCATCACTAATATTTTTACTGTAACACCACCACTTATTTTTAGGTTAATTGAACCATATATATATATCACAATGTAAATCACAGTGGTGAAATATGTTGATGTGGAGCATTGGGGGGATTTTTTAAATTCTTAATGATTAAATTTAACGTTCACAAACAAGAATAAATCACCGTTTAACTCATCTGAACGTGGCTGAACGCGGAACGCACTACAGTAACTACACACAATAAAACACAGAGAGTCGAGACTCGAGAGTTGAGAAAACGAGATTTCGGACATGCGCAGTGCGCAGTGCGCAGTTGTACCTTTTTTTTATACTTGTGTATAGACTGGTATGTAGTAAATGTATATATATATGTGTGTGTGTGTGTATTCACTGAATACAATGTGTAACAGTGTGTGAATGTGTGCGAGTTCACAGATGCAAACTGTACAAAATGTCGTAGCGTGTTTTTTTTTTTTTCTTTTTTCTCCTCTCATTTATTTCCCACTCTTTTTGACAATTGTGAGTCATGACGTCATGAGATGTAAGCATTTTATTTGATCGTTATTTGACCGTCATATTTACACATTACCCAAATGACGTGGGCGTGAGCGCCATTTTGTTTGCTATTTTTATATTCAGCTTTTGTTTATTGGTTTAATTTTGTTTTTTTTTTTATAGGTTATGTGGTAGATTATAGAATATTATATGACAACAGTTAAACTTTGTAGGTTATGGTTTGTTAAATGTTTAATAATAATTGAAATTTATTTGTTCATTTGTATATATATTTTGTTTTTTTTTTAATTAATAATTTTTAGGTTATTTAATAACCAATCGGAGAATTCTATTTTCATTTTTTCTATTTTTTTTTTCTTTGGAATAATTGATTATTGTTGGTAATTTGTTTTTGATTTATTATTAATATTATTTAATTATTGTCATGTGATAATTGTTAATATTTGATTTACAGATTTGAATTGCGCGGGCTAAATGGCGTAATGTATTCAAAATGGCGGGGGATAAATTCCAATGGTATTAGTCATCATAAAAAAGGAATTGATTATGTTTGAATGTTTCAATAACGTCATCTTTGTCCAAAGATATTGAATATGATCAAGTTTTATCTTTTAATAGCATCAAATTAAGCATAATGGATTCCATTGACGATGTAATTTGCCTTAACGCCATTAACGTAACCTCAATGATCTACTGAAGATAATGACGATAATTATGTAACGGGTAAAATAGATTACATTGGATTATACTACTGGTCCTAATGTATTCCAAAATTAGCAGGTGCCCATCGTTTATTTCTGAATATTGTTCGTATGTCCTTAACCTAAAAATACCACCTTAACCTTAAAATTGTTTTGTTATATTTTATTATTAATTCAATCTTAATAAATTATTTAGATTTCGTACTTTGGCAAAATGACAAAAAATCCATCAAGGAGCCATCAGCCAATACGTTGTGCGCAAATGCGTCAAGTTTTACATCCCACATGTCCCAGTATTTTCAGTAAATTCGTAACAAAGAGTATTAAATATCTCAAACTCTTTATTTTGAAATTGGTCAAGGTAATTTGAGTGACGTGAAGTTGGGTTTTGTCTTTCTACTTCAATAAATAAAATAAGATTTTATTTTAAAAGATCAATTAAGACCTGGCTATTTTTTTTCTGATTATTTTTCACTTGATTTTGTGCACAGGTAAGCATATCTATAACAATTCTTAATCATTTCTAATCGTTATCTTCAATCTTTTTGCTATCTTATTCAATTGTTGTATTTTATTTTGAAGCTAATACAGAAATCATGAAGACAATTTGGGTAATTGGTGGACCAGGATGCGGTAAAGGCACTCAATGTGATAAAATAATATCCAAATATGGTTTATTACATTTAAGCAGCGGTGATTTACTTCGTGATGAAGTTAAAAGTGGAAGTTCTCGTGGTGCTGAACTTCAAGAGCTGATGTCCAAGGGTTTATTTGTTCCTACTGTAAATATAAATTATAATATATATTATTTAAATACAGAAAAACCTCTATTATCAGTCATTTTTGTTAAAGCAATTATTTTTCAAATGTTTTTAACCTTTTTTTTTGTTATTTATTCATCATTTTCTTTTAATAACGGCCATTTTTTAAATTTCCATCGCCGCCATTTTGTAGGTTATACTAAAGTGTCTGAAATTTGGAGGTTATATTGTATAATAATATGAAAATTAATCACAAATTAAACTAAAATAATAACAAATTTTCATTATTAGGAAGTTGTTTTGTCACTTATTAAAGAAAATATGGATAAAGTAAAAGAAGATGGCGCTGCAATAAAAGGTTTTCTAATTGATGGTTATCCTCGTGAAGTGGAACAAGGGATCTTGTTTGAAAAAATGGTTAGACAATATTTAATACACTCAACTTGAATGTTTGTATATTATAATGAAGCAAATTTCTTTTATTTAATATATATTTATAAATATAAAGGTATGTCCCGTTGATTTAATCCTCTTTTTTGATGTATCAAATGAAACGATGAAAAAAAGATTACTCAGTCGTGCTGCAGTGTCTCAACGTGCTGATGACAACGAAGAAACAATTGTTAAAAGAATTGAAATATTTAACGCTAAAAATAATCAAATAGTTGAAAACTATAAAAGTAAGGTTATGAGGGTACGTTTATTCATTTTATTCTTATTCACCTGAATGTTTATTTATTTAATGTTGATAAATTGTAAGTAATAACATGATTTTTACTCATTATCTTTTAGATTAATGCTGAAGGTTCAATTGACGATATATTTTTGGAGGTTACCAAGGCATTGGATACAATATTTGTTTAATGAAAAAGAACTTTTAGTAAAATGGCAACTTTGTCAAGATTTAATTGGATTATACGACATTGACTTTGGATTTGAATGAATAAATTAATTGTAGAGCGACAATAATCAACAATTAAATTCGATATTTGTAGAACAAATACGACATGCACACGAACGACATTTCCGTCAGCAAAATCCGCACAAACTGACATTAATTATTGTCTAATATATAATGTTGCTTATATATAATTGTTAATTAGATGTATAGTTGTTATTCAAGCAATAATTGCGACAACACACAAGTATATTTTATTAAATAAATGTCGATTCGTAATATTTTTGAGGTTAAAGTTTGTGCAAAGATATTACTTTTAATTTATTTGAATAAATAATAATGCTTAAATACATTATTATCATTTGTTTATTGTATTTTCCATTAGAAATATTAATGACAAATAGATGTTTTAAAATAACGAGAAAAACAGCACCTAAATTTAAATTAATTCGAAGGAATTCACGTTCAACAGAATTTATTTTATCACAAAAATTATTTTCAAATATTGAACAATGTCAGAAATTTGCTAGGTTAAAAAATGCTTTAGCTTTCAATTTTTATTCAATTGATAATCTTAAGAATGCTAATATAAATTTAGAAGATCAACACAATTGCCAAGTGTTAGGTTGCCCTGAAACTCATATAAGAAATTCCCTTGTAAGTGATGAAAAATTTTCATATTACAGTTTATATTCACGACACAAAATGCGAGGTTAGAATTTATTTTTTGAAATAAAATTAATATTTAAACAATTATTATTAAACATTTTCTTTTTCAATTGACAATTAACAGTGAATGATACGATAAAATGTATACCAAGAGTTGGACTGTTTGTCAAATCAAAAGAGTTTGAAAATTATACAAACGCCCAGGCAGAATGTATAAAAATCCATGGGAAAATGGCGAATGTTATTAGCGCAGAAAGAAGTAATGAATTAAGTGATTATGTGGGTGATAAACTCACTTATGTTGGATTGAGTAATCGAGACAAAGATCGCCTGTGGAAAAATGAATTTGGTAATTAATATCATTCAATAAAATTCATAATCTCTTATGTAACTTAACCTCACTTTTTCAGATGAACCATTGTCATGTTTTGATTATCGCGCATGGGACATTGGAGAACCAACTTCACGTGGGTGTGTTACACTCACTAAACTCACAATTAATTCATCAACATCATCAATATCATTTCCAGTTTGGAAAGTTATTTCATGTTCACAATTATTGCCATTTATTTGTGAAATTTTACCGAGTTTTAATTAAAAAATTATTTACACAGTGATTTACAATTTATTATTTTCCCATACAAATAAACAAAATTACATTCATTATAATATATATTATGTTCACAACTCTCATTTTGTTTTTACTGCTTTATAATAATAAGTATCTTTGTACATTAAGATCAGTTTATACATTTATGGAACCTGCATAAAATAAATCATTATTACAAATATGATATTTTTATTAAATTATTAAAATCATTTAAAATTTGTAGATTGTTAAACTGACCTTTAAATCATTAACTAATTATAATACAACTATGAATAATTTCAATTTCATATGAAAAATCATAGTATATTATTTATTCATCACAAAGGCAGTATTTAAAAACTAGTTTTTATGCTCACGAGTTTGTATTCAGTTCATTTTTCTTTTGTTTAACCATCGAAATATTGGCATTTATCAATCAATAATAAATGATTGTTGGACAAAAATATAAAAATACAAAAGATTTATAGGTTATGGAAACTATTGGCGTGAATATTATATTAAATTTGTTAACAGTTAGCACCATAAAAATTGGATAGAAAAAAAAAAAGGAAGTTATACGCCAACAGGGTACCATTTTGTACACAGAAAGAAATTTCCATGATAAAGTAATGAATATTCTCAATAAAACTAATTAAATTGAATAATTCGGTTAAAAACTGTCTAATATAAAGTACAAATATCCACTATGAAATATCAAAAGGTGATAAATCATTAAATAAACTTTTAAAAAGCATATTTTAAAAATCATAACCTCACTTTATTTTTCATCCGAGAAAAATTCGAGACTTTTCACGAAAAATTTCTTTCCGGGTATGTATAAATGCAGTATATTATACGCTATGTACATTTAGACACTATATAATTATTATATAATTGATAATTAAGTGTCAAGATGGTATTAATTAACTTAATGACTAAATATAATATTAAAAAATGTACTAGCGTGCCCTCATAATTAATTAATTTTTTTCTGTTATTTTATTTATACTTTTTCTCATCGATCGGAATGTTTATAACATTTCTGCTGAGAGTTAAATAAATGTAAGGAATAAAATAAAACATATATTTCAATCCATAGATTATCTTATACATGATTTTAATCAATATCGCGCGGAATGTATTATTAATTTGATATTTGATAAGAAAAAAAAAACATATGAATGAATACTGGTATTATAATTGTGTAACGTATTACCCAATCAATAAATAATTCTTCCTCCCCCCTTATTATCCTACAGGAAAATTATAATATTTAACAATAATGAATAATAAAATTGGAAAACATCGTTTAAAACAATGTGGAATAATTAAAGTATGTGATATTATGCGTTTTTATACTCACAAATTAAAATTCCATTATGATTTATAATTTATTAGTGATGGCAGATGAATTTAATTGTTCATAAAGTTGCGCGACAATTCGTTGCAATTCCGTTTGTTTTTCTTCCAAGCTGTTAACCTATTTCAACAAATTAAATAAAATATATATTAATTTTATGTTTAAATTTCATATTAATTTTTTGTTGTCATTATATTTTTTTAATACTTACACGCTCTAATAATTGACAATAAAGACGATAGGGTACATATGCAGGTGTAATAGAACTAGTAGCTGATGGTGAGATACGATTTGTTGATATGTGAGATAAATCCGTTCGATTTGTATCTCCTTCTTTATCTTTAGATTTATTAATTCCATTATCTTGCCATAATTCTGTGCCTAATTCACTCCCGACACTTGTTCGGCCATAATTACGTTCTTTTTTATGAACTTCTGGTCTGTCATATTTATCATCTGGTTGAATTTTCTTTTTTTCCATTTGGTTTAATTTCAATTCCTCAATCTGAAACAAAAATTGTAATAATATATAACATAACCTTCAAATAATCAGGGAAATAAATTTGTTCAACAAAATGGCCGTTCTACAAAGCGAAAGTTATAAAAAAAAAAAAAGAAAACTATTTGAAATATAATGATTTCTTTTTTGAGGTTAATGTGTTAAAAAGATGGCGGACATTAAAGGTATTATTGTAGTTATTATTTTAATTGTATTATGAATTTTTAATGTCACTAATTTACCCATGGTACTTTTCTTCGTGTTTTGCAGGTTAAACGCTCAACTTCTTCGTCACGTGACTGATCAACCGTGTCAATTGTGCCATTTGTTACAGTTTCTTCCTGTAAATTAAAATAATATTCGTTAATTTGATATTAAAACATGACAATATATTATTATAATTTGTATTTCTGTACCAATAATATTGGAGATTGTGTTTCAATTGTGTCAACAGTCGTCATATTGCCGCCATGATTACGTACATGATGACTAGAAGGTAAACGTCTTCGTGGTGCTTTAGCTCGTGACGCAGTAAGATGTAATAATGGAGTGTCTTCCTCACGTTCTACTCCGTCTAATTCTTCATCAGCTGTAGCAAGTGTTTCAGGATTATTCATAATTTTAACCTCACTTTTTCCCATCATTCGCTCCAAACTCGTTGAATTAATTGAATGATTAACATTTTTTTTTTCACTATTTAAAAATGATGTCGCATTTAATTCAAGACTTTTTCGTGCGTGTGCTTTCTCTCCTCTTTTTCCTGTGTGCAACGAAGAGGATGGTTTTGCTCCACTTATTTTTGCAACTGCCTGATTTGTTTCTTGCCACATTTCTTGTTCATGTTGAAAAGGATCTTTAAAATCAATGATTTTAACAAAATTATCTGGAAATAAACCAACTTTTCCTCGTAATGCACCTTTCCACCAACCCTGTAATAAAAAATATTATTAATTTATTAAACACTGTTTGATTTAAAACAAAGAAATGATGAATGAAATAAAAAATAACAAATGAGACTTGTTGGTAGATAAAATTTTTTTTTTTTCAGTTTTGATAAGTTAAATCATGTAGCTATCTAACCTCAAAAATTCAAAACGCTTTATCGATTATTTCAGAAAGTTATTAAAGATTAAAAATCAAATTTTTAACATAGAGTCTTATGAAAAATTATCATTTTTATGTATTTAAAATTACAATAAGTATATTGTATGAGTAGATACAATAATAAATAATGTTTAAAAATATTCTTTGAAATATGTAGTTTATATAACTCCACAAAAAAACTGGTGTTGACGAATGTTTAAATTAAATATTAATTATTTTAATAAAGATAATTAAAACTGTTTTGGTAAATTTTGGTAAATGGAGTCAAATCAATTTTTAATGTGGATTAACTGATTTTTTAAAATAAATACCTTAAAAATAATTGGTACATATAAAAAAAAATTATAAATCATTGTAAAATTATTAATATATTTTACAAATTTTTTTCAAGCCTCGAATAAATTTTATAAAAATTTAGTACTCATTTGACTCTAGCGTAGCTCACGAACGTCCTTAATATTTAAAAATTTGATAAGTAAAAATTTTCTCTTGCCTTGTCTGGAGCATCTTGCGACAAAATTTTGACTAAATCACCTTCAACGAGAGTTAATTCATCTTCATTAGCAGCTGTATAAGGAAACAATACTCGACAATATTCTTCAGTAACATTACGATCTTTATTTATCTGTGGTCTCTCAATCTCTTCAGGAACTGGAGGTGAAACAAAATTCGACGGAAAAACACCAACATGACCATGCAATCGTCCACTCCACCATCCTTCTTCAACCTCACTGATAAATTCCACCAAATCATCAGGTACCAACGAAAGTTCATCTTCATTACATGGCTCATAACTATACAAAACTTTACACCATTTTCGTCCATTTGCTCCATTCTTTAATGCATTTCCCTCTTTCTTCATTGTATTATTACTTCCTTCTGCTTCATTTTTCAGTTCACCAATAACATTCGGACCAATCGAGCATCCTTCAATCATCTATGAAATAAATTAAACCCAATTATTGCAGTAAATAAATAAAAAAAAAAAAAAAAAAAAAAAAAAAAAAAAAAAAAAAAAAAAAAGTGAGGTTAAGATATTCAAATTTTTACCTTAACAAAATTATCAGGAAACATGCCACGTTTATCTCTCAAAGTACCTTCCCACCATCCTCCAGGCATCACTCTGATGTCTTTAATCACGTCACCCTTTCGTATTGTCAATTCATCAGTCTCTTGTGCTACATAATTGTACTCCACTATTGCGTCCATTTTTTTTTTATCCATCCAATATACTATTTAATAATCTAACGATGACACAATTTACTTCACTGAACAATTTCAATAATAAATACATTAACATAGACAAATGATACTGTGTCCATTGTTAAATGAATATAATAAAACTCTGACAATTTATAAAATGAATAAAGCACGTACGCATGAATAATGCTGCGGTATATATATATATATATGTATGCGCGCGCCGATGTAGAAAAATTCTGTTGTAATTATGTTTGATAGCAATTTATAATTACTTACTTATTAATATCAAATTGTTTAGTTATTTATTTGCCAATATGTTTATTTATTTAATACAAAGAATTATTTAAAAATGTTATTTAGGCGTATCCCAAGGTAAATTTGACAATCTATGAAAAAAATGTGTCAGTGTTGCCATCTTGAAATTTCCGATATCACCGCAATGCAATCTGGGTAATTCTGATTAGATATATATGCAATAATATATATTTATATATATGTATGTATAAGATATATGATAAGTAATCTTAAATTTTTTTTTTTTTTTTTTAAGTAAGAAGGGAAATAGTGAATCATTTGTGTTTATAGGAATTGAAAGAAAGATTATGAATTGGGTATAAAAATGAGATATGAAAGAAAGAAAAAAAAAAAGAAAAAAAAAGGGCTCGTCCGGGATTTGAACCCGGGACCTCTCGCACCCTAAGCGAGAATCATACCCCTAGACCAACGAGCCAAGGCTGAAGATGATTTTTTGTAGAACCAATTTATTTGAATTACACAACAGTGGAATTTTAATGGAAAGAAAATGAGATTTTAAAAGTTATTATTGGGTTTTTTATCAAGATTTGGATGATTTGGTGCTTGATTAATGTAGGTGGGTCGACGGATTAATTGAAGTTTATTATGTGAACGATGAATGATTGACAATTGGTAAACATGAGAAGATCGCAAGGAGCCATAACCTCACTTTGACAAAGCATGAAGATTAAAAACATATCGAAAGTATACTAAACGTGTCGAGATGATTAAACAAATGTAAACACTAATTAAAAGCCTTTGATAAGATATATAATGCATTCAAAATTGGATTTAAACAAAAGTAATTGATTTATGAATTTAAATATGACACGGAGAGTTGATTGATATATTTATGAAAAAAAAAATAAAACAAAAGGCTCTAGCGACGACAGCGCCAGTGTGGAATATATTTGTACAACTCGGCAGTACATACCTGAGAAAAATAAAAAGATGTCGGAAAATATATTTCAAAAGAAATGAAAAAAAAGGATCAAAAAGTCTCCATAACAATTCGCGCCAACTTCAAGTTGCACACATAATAAGAAATACAGTAACAATCGTCGGTAATGCAGATTACAAAAATTACTAGAAATATATATGGGGCATTCCATGCCAACTCATCCTACCAATGAAGTTTGCATCTCCGATTTCGCTGAAACTTGGGCATTTTTTTCTACCCATCGAAATAGGGTGAGGTGATTTTTTTCAAATTTTTTTATCGAGCCGTTCAAAAGTTAATTTTTGAAAATTTTTTGGGTTTTTAATGTTCAAATGGCCATAACTTGGCCACGAATTCTCCGATTTGAATCTTTTTTTTTTCAAAATTTTTGTTTTTTAATGAAATTTCTGGAAAATTTATGCAAAAAATTATCAATGATGAATTTGATTTTTTTTTTTAATTTTAAAGTTAAAATGTGGATTTTGAGACTGTTTGTATCTTTCGATTTTTCTCAAAAAATTTTCAAAAATACTGCTTCCTAAAATACAAATTTTAAGCCTAGTTTCGTAATGGGATAATGATGGGTTATAACTTTTTTTGAATTTTTTAAATTAATTATTTTCGTTTTTTTTTCGATTTTATTATTTTTTTTTTAATTTATAGAGTATTTTATTTATTGTATACATGGAAAAAAGCATTCGATATCACAAATTTTATCTGATAAAGACGTTAATAATACGGAACTAGTATAAAACTCAAAAAACGAAAATAATTACGTTCAAAAATTCAAAAAAAGTTATAACCTATCATTATCCCATTACGAAACTAGGCTTAAAATTTGTATTTTAGGGAGTAGTA
>JAQQBS010001425.1:2857951-2868418 GCA_030347275.1 Microctonus aethiopoides
CATTAAAAAACAAAAATTTTGAAAAAAAAAAAGACTCAAATCGGAGAATTCGTGGCCAAGTTATGGCCATTTAACATTCAAAACCCCAAAAATTTTCAAATATTAACTTTTGAACGGCTCGATAAAAAAATTCGAAAAAAATCACTTCACCCTATTTCGATGGGTAGAAAAAAATGCCCAAGTTTCAGCGAAATCGGAGATGCAAAGTTCATTGGTAGGATGAGTTGGCATGGAATGCCCCATATATATATATATACATATATGTTGAATTGTTTCGCGTCGAATCGGAGTTTCCATTAGCTGCCGTCAATGGCGCTCGGGTAGTCTGAGCATAAAAAATGAATCATATCAATTATGAATCATATCTCACAAGTCTTCATGATGCATAAACAATTATCCTGTATATATACTTTCAATTGCCTTGACAATTGTTTTATTGTGTTCATATCTTTCATATATTGATATACAACTATTTCAATATCGAAATTTCACAATTGAAGTTGCAATTATGGAGTTAAATTTAAATACTTCACCCATTAATCGAAAAATTCGGGTAAATATATTTGCAATCATATACAATAAACAATTTTCTATGACAATAATAAATATAACTAATTTAATTATAATATTATGTCATCTAATTAACCTATACAATATTTATTTAACAATATATAAATATTTTAGGTTATGATTATAAAACTGAAATGAATTATTTAACAATTTTAGGAAAACCCGACAATGAATGTCAAGACAAATTCTTAAATAAAACAAAAAATTATTGTATATTTTTATATACATATTATATTTACAATATAATAACAAAAACATTAAGTTATATTAGAAATATACAACGTAGTTTACTCCAAATCATATGAAATATTGAAATTATAGAGGGCAATACTGATAAAAATAAATAAAATAATATGGGATCATCTGGACCACCATCTGACAGATCTTTGAGCAGTGGAATATCTTTTCCACAATGGATGAAAGGGAAAATGGACAATAGGCGAGTAAAATAGGGCGTAATTAATTCGTAATCACAATTTCTTTGTTGATTTTGTCATATTAAGTACGTTTCAGGGACGTTAACCTCAAAAATTTTTGCCTAATATGAAGAAATTAATTAAAGAATATTACAAATAATAAATAAACTAGATTTTACCATCAGGTTCCAACATTCGTCGACAATGTCACTACAAATTAAATGAATTTTGGATATTTAAATGACCCTAAAACCTTTTAACATCAATAAAAGTATCTAATCTGAAAATTTATACAAAGCCCAGAAGAATTCAGCAAAATATAACTATATTACAGTATTTTTCACATTTACTATAATATTAATTGCAAAATATTCCAACATATGTTTGAATTTTGCTTTATGCCAATTGAGTTGTAACTTTTTTCACTGTGTTTAAACCGTGCTTTCTACTCATACATAACCTAACTTAATTTTTTTATCATAATTTTCGTGATATTTTTCATTTTATTCCTTCTAGTTGGGGCTGTTGGAGGTTATGTTTGTCGTCCACTTTCTTTTTTTTTTTTGCGATTGATTCATTTGTAAAGTGTGATTACCAATTTTAGGTTATGGTTACCTTTACATCACGCGCATACACTCCATTAGCATTAACTTTGCATTAAATTGAAATATTACCGTTATTTAAAATTCAGACGTCCTTGAATCCCAGTCACTTACATTCTGACACAAGATAATATTATCAATATAATTTTTTCATTCTCGCTCATTTATACATACATACATACATACATATGTATTTATATATATATACATGACATAACCAAGATAATTATGTCATTGAAAAAAAGTTTGCACAGTGAAAAATTTTACAAATTAGTTTATTAATTTCTCAAAGTGTTTGGCAATTAATTATAACCTTTTTTTTTCATCAGGTTTGACTTCGAACAAGGTGCTCTTAGCCCACCATCTTATGATGACACTTTTTTCCATATAAAATATCCAAGATCTGTTAATTCATCATCAAATGTTACACAACCGGATGGATTTCGTTCAATAAACACCGTAATTAACAAACAGGAAATAAATAACAATGGTACATCATCTGAGTCAACTACGCAAATAACAAAAATTAAAAGTGTTGAACATATTGACTTTAGCAAACATCCACTTCCATGTCGTCCATTTATTCCACTCACTGATATTAAAGGTAAATTTTTATTGATATATGTTAATATATTGATTTATGTATTTGAATTTTTGAGGTTAGAATAACGTTTGTGTTTTATTAATTAAATAGGATCGGAAAAAATTTCATCAAATTTAAAAACCAAATCAATTACAAAATCACAAGGGACTGATGATGGATTTCATGGTGAACCAGCACGTTGTGGTAAATCAATTGTTCATGTAGCAAATCGAATAATGTCTGGAGCATTGGGTAAAAAAATTGATCAAATTCATGTCGATGAACAAATGGAGAAAAAAAGTGTTGAACCGAAAATAGGTGGTAGTAAATCATTGCCAGTTAGTCCAATTACAACGCCAATATCTACACCTGATAGTTCACCAAAAGTACAACGTCGTGCACAAGGTAATCGATTTTTTACTGGTGCATTTATACCAGATCGAGATAAATATCAAGGTGGATGGATATTGTCAAGTTTATTCAATCAATCGCGTGAAGTTACGGAAAATAAAATTGAAGAAGAGGATGAATCAATTGAAATTGTAAGACCAAAAATTTTAAATAGAAAAAAATCTATTTCATCACAAAATTTATCGTATTTGGGTAATGAAAAATTTAATGAAGAGAAAATAAATGCAGCGTCAAACTCGGTTGGATTTCAAGCTGAACCATCTGAGCTACGTGAAATGAATTTTTGGTCACCTACATCAATGTAAAACACTGGAAAAAAAATTTATAATCATTGTTTCAATATTTTTATTTATACATTTATTCATTTGATTTTTTGGGTTATGTTTATTAACATACATTTCAATAATTAATTAACTAATTACAGTAGCATTATATGTTTAATATGCTTTTGCAATTTGGTTCATTTGATTTTACTCATTGCTTTTAAATTATATTGTATAATCTGCAATTATCATTTAATAATGAATATAATTTAATTACAATTCAGATTTATGATATTGTGAGGTTATGTTACTTGTACAGGAACAAATAAAAACAAATATAAATATTCAGCAATACGCAAGTTGAAGTTTATTATCTTCCTAAATAAATAAATATAGTTTTTATTATACAACATAAATAAATAATTTACGACCAACTTAATCACATAATTTATAGGTTATGTTAGTGTATTTAATAGATTGACAGAAAAAATTCATTGTTATTAATTATACTTATTTATATAAAATACTTGCACTGAAAATATAAAGGAAAAATATTATTATTTAATTTTGAGGTTAAGGAATGAAGTAATATTAATTTTATATAAAATTTTAGCATCGAGAATTTTTTATAGTTACATTTATTTCTTCTCTGGCAATTTAGCACTTAATTATTAACTATTATAGTGAATCCATTCACTATTTGACTACTATTTTTGTATTTGTTTCCTTAGTTCTATTATAATATATATGTAATATGATATAATTAACAGGAAAAAATGAATATGAACACTATTATATGATATGCTGTAAATGAGTGATGGATTCATCACTTTTGATTTTAATTCTAGAATTATATTTTTTTTATATTATCAATTAATATATTAGACAAATTGAATATGTGCTATTATCTATATGAATGAAGATGTTCCGATAATGGATACAGATATGTATATATATAAATATACATAGAATGTGCTGAAAAAATTCAGAATATTTTAATATAATCAAATTTTTGAGGTTATATATACATTGATCTAATGAGAAAATCACTTCTAACACGTTTCTTAGTGTGCTAAATTCTCTATTTGATATTATATTATAAAATTTACACACCAAAAAAACACATCAAAAACACCTACCCATTAGATCAATGTTTAACCTCAAAATATTAAAAACATAATTCCATTAAATTAAATAATACGATAATAAAATAATAATATATTTTCTTCGCTATAAATTATATCAAGAAACATATTTTTAGACCATGTAACCCTAAAGGAAACATTACAAATAAATAAACAATATTTTAGGTTATGGCACCTTCAAATTATAATCAATAATATCTACTTAAAAATGAGAGATGTTTTATTTCAAATTGTCTAAAGAGATTAGCAAATATAACAACAAAAAATAATTAAATCATTCCAGCACATCTTAATGATTATAAATATATATATATATATATATAAGAGTAATTAATTAACTATATCAACTGTATATATAGTCTAATATCGTTGCTTTTATGCGTATGGATGTGTAAATTTCTAGTCACAAAAAACAAATTAGGCACTAAAAAATATTTTCTATGAATAAAATCTACAATTATAACAATCATAAAATGAATATTAATAACAATAATAAAAATAATAATGACTAGATATCATCTTAATGATAATTGCATGTCTTGAATATTCTTGATAAATTATTTCTAGGTTAATTACTATTCGACATACTACAATGTAATAATTATAATTATGATATGACTGAAATGATTTGAATGATTAATTTGCTCGGATGATTATGATTGATAGCTAAATTTAAATAATAAATATCTATTCTTTTTTTTTTTTTTTTGAATAAAGTAAATAATTATTTCATTTGTTTAGCGCTCATCCCCCTAACTCGGTCACTCGGATTGTATGAATTCAGTGACTTATAAAAAACTTACAAAGTCATACGTGGCGACCGATGAAGGGGGTCTGGACGCTATCCAGGATCAACTTCATGACATACCTCCATGTAATCAGGATTGTGCATTATATCTTTGATCATGTCCTTTAATATTGTGTAACGAGGAAATAATGGATAAACTTTAGCACTGTTGTATTCTTCCTGTGGAAGAAAAGAAGATTAGAAAAAATTGTATATTTGAATTGGAATAAATGAAATAGTATATTTAAGGACGTTCGTTAGTGAAACTTTTTGGTAGATAAAATTTTTTTTTTTTTTAGTTTTGATAAGTTAAATCATGTAGCTATCTAACCTCAAAAATTCAAAACGCTTTATCGATTATTTCAGAAAGTTATTAAAGATCAAAAATCAAATTTTTAACATAGAGTCTTATGAAAAATTATCATTTTTATGTATTTAAAATTACAATAAGTATATTGTATGAGTAGATACAATAATAAATAATGTTTAAAAATATTCTTTGAAATATGTAGTTTATATAACCCCACAAAAAAACTGGTGTTGACGAATGTTTAAATTAAATATTAATTATTTTAATAAAGATAATTAAAACTGTTTTGGTAAATTTTGGTAAATGGAGTCAAATCAATTTTCAATGTGGATTAACTGATTTTTTAAAATAAATACCTTAAAAATAATTGGTACATATAAAAAAAAATTATAAATCATTGTAAAATTATTAATATATTTTACAAATTTTTTTCAAGCCTCGAATAAATTTTATAAAAATTTAGTACTCATTTGACTCTAACGTAACTCACGAACGTCCTCAATTATATATCAATAATAAAAATAGATTAAACTAAAAAGCAAATAAATATTATTATACTTTTAAATCTCGAATGAGATTTCTCAGTCCTGTGTATTTTTTCAAAAGTCTATACAAATCATTTGTCATTTGAGTATTCTCAGTTTCAATTTGTGCTGTAGTCATACCTATAACAATAAAAAAAAAAATACAAAATTAAAATTCCATTATAAATTATTATTAATAACTATCAAGTTTATCAAAATTCTTGTACAAACTTTCTAAACGATCGATTCGTTCACGTTTGCTTTCTGCTTCTTCAGCTAATCTTGCTGATGTTTTTACACCCTCTCCACTTTTATGAGTTTTCTCCATAATTGCACAAGCACGTAAAACAAATGCTGGGACAGTTTCTTGTTTCTCTTGTCTAGGAATATCAACAAGAGTCCAATATTGCGTTTCTAATTTGATGACTTCCTATAAAATATATCTAAACTATTTCAATCATATTTTGATAATCAAAATTACATTAATTAATAATTAATAATTAATAATTATATATTATTATAAATAAATATATATGATTGTAACCTTTATCATCGATTTAAGAAGATTGTATCGTTGAAATAAATTTCGTACTTGTTTGCTATCCGTATATTTTTGCATTAAATCAACTAAAGCGCGTTTAGCTGTTTCATAACTAACATCAAGACGAATTCTAACTGCACGCAATCGTTCATTTGTTTCAATAATCTCTTCTTTTGTTTGTCCACCTAAAGAAAAAGAATCAAATTAATTCCACACAAAAATACATTATCATATGAGTAGCTCAGCGCCATCTTTAACCTTCAAATTTTTGCTTTTATCGACATTACATTTAATTTTTTATTTTATAACATTATTTATTAAGAATATTACATTTATTTAAACAAATATTTGTATATTTACAACCTACATTGGTTATTTTAATAATTAAAACTTTACTTTGCTTTTAATTTTATCTTAAATAATAATTTTGAGGTTAAACATACGCGACAGGGGGCCTCTCATATTAATATAAAAATTAATAATTGCAATAAAAATAGCACATAAAATATTGCATCTACAAGTGGATAAAGTACTTTTATTTTGTTTTCATCGACTACATCAGAGGCAACAAGTTTATATTTGGCAAATGGCCAATATAATCTGGATGGTTTTCTATTTCTTTGACTCACTTTACTCCAACCATTCACAAATTCAGTGCTAATACAGTCAATGGCATTCTACAGATATACCTACTCGATGTTCCTTCGTCCTTGACATCTTGGACAATTCTTCTAACACTCTGCGTGAATTTTCCCACGAGATTTGAGCCAGCTATAAACAAAATGAAATATAATAATGAAAACAAAGCTGATCTAAATATAAAAATATATTGTATTGTTAGACAATATTCATTGTTGGTTGCTGGACCATATACAAAGACCTTTAGATGTGTGTCAAACATATATAGTGTTATGCAAGAACAGTTAATGTACAAACAGCATCAATGAAGTGATGGCTAAATTTACAAAGCAAAAACTCGGTTGGACAATTACTTTGATAGCTTATAGTTTAACCTAAACCTGTCCTCACATCATAGCACAACTATCAATGATTTAATCCATATATTATTCATCAATTTTTCCTCAAATAAAGAATTTTATTTCAACATAACCTCAATTTATCAAATAAGTAAATTCAATTTTTTTTCTTTATATAAATTAGTTCAATTATCACTTGATATTAATAATAATTATTATTTTTCAGGATGAATTGATGCATTAATTGTGATATATTCTACGAATTGAGTAAAATACTCATAAACAATTAATATAATTATAATTTATATTTTGAATTTTACTCCTTGGATATTTCTCAGAAAATTATTGTGCAAGTAATTAACTCTATATTAATTAATTGGCATTATGTACATACTCTTGTCAATAGCAGTTAAATTGAATGATTGCGAAGTAAGTATATATGTATAGAATCAATTGGATAAAATAATTTATTGTGTAGTGAGTTGTGTTATTGCATGAACATTATTAACACTCTCTGTTCAACAGCAAGATAAAATAAGACAACACACAGCGTCATTATATATTGGCTGTACGTGAAGTAATAAAAAGGTGGTGGCAGAATTATTGCAATGTAAAAAAGAATTAGTGGGATAAGACGATTCACTTTGAGCTGTGTTGTTTGTCTAAAGTCTCACAGTGGTGATTCAACATCAAAAGAAACAATTTCTTTTTGCAATTCTTTATCCTTGAAAATTTGAGGTTAATGTTACGTCTATTATTATTGATTAATATTCAATAGAATATTTCAACAAATAATATAATTGATTTAGTATAATAATCTTAAATGAAAAGGTCAGTAATAAATTTAATTGAAAATTACTGTAGGTAATATGTTTAATATGTTTATTCAATTAATTGAAATATATTGCAAGGATGATAAATCAAAATGGTGGAGCAACAACGTTACTCATCGTTGTTTGTTCGCTAATTCAATTGGCACTTGTAATAGGTGATTCTCAATCAAATATTAATTCTGAATCAGCTACCATCGTTGCTGATATTAATGATAAATATTTATTAAGTACACGAGATGAAAAAAAATCACTTAGTGAACGATGGATAAAATGGAATAGAGTAGAATGGCGGAAGTCAGATGATGAAGACGATAATAAATGGATCGATCATTCTTCAACGTCTATAATACATGAAAGATTGGATCCTACTATGAACGTGGCAGGTAATAATGATAAGAAATATGTTTATAGTATACATGGAGCATCTAAAATAATTATTAAACACAAAAAATTTAAACTTTTTGCAGTGGAAATATTTTTGTCAGCAAAAAAATTGAGGTTATGTCTTTGTTTAACTTGTTTAAAACATAAAATACAGATAACAATGAGAAATTCGTGTCCTCTGATAAGTTAATTTTACATTTTCTCTCTCATATCATGTTATTTTTTACTAGAAATAAAAAACATAACCTCAATTCTTGTATCTGGTTGAATAACGGTTATATTACCACCGCGAATAGTGAGAAAAGTCGCCATTTTCTTGCATTTACTCAAATATTAACAACAAATTTAATTATTAGACTTCATTAAAGTTGAAAATATAATTTTTATAATTATTTTTATACAGGTAAAGGACAAAAATATCGTAATGAAAAATTAGGTTTGGTAAAAATTAATGAATCAAATATATCAAGAGAACAATCAGAAAATATTAATAACACTAATCCATCAAGGACAACGTCATTGTCAACAAAAATAATCCGTGATTATAACAATGGATTAAAAATAGCACCATTTTATTATAATAAAAGAATCACAAAACGTTCGCGATCACGACAGCTGCAGCCGAGGGCTGGAAAGAAGCGACGACAATTGTCATTGTCAACAAAATTATCAGAAAAAAATCCTGAACATAATAATAATAATTATAAAGATGAAAATGATTCATCAGATTTATCAATAATACCAATATCATTATTTGATTATGATAATTCAGACGGTGAAGAATATTACGAAGAAATGGATGAATTATTAAAATTAAAACGAACATTAAATAACGCAGAAATGTTAAAAACAAATATAAATAAACAAAAATTACGTGGTGATATGAATCCAATGACATCTTCATTTACAGAAGTGTCTCATAAAGATAAAGAACCAACTCGTGGCGATATTGTAACACGTAAAAAACGTTTTTATAATAATAAAAAAAATAATGATGATGAACTTTGGGGTTATGGTGAAGATGAAGGTTATGTTTCAAGTGATGAGATTAATACTAAAATTAATAACACAACCACTGCTACAATTATTAATAATGCTCAAACGATAAATCAATCAACTCATGGGAATAAATCAAATTCAACAATTGCAGAAGAAAATAAATTAATTAATTACATAAAACGTAATCAACCAATTATTGTGGCAAATAATAGACAAATGTCACGATTTCCAATTGCTCATTCAAGAAAAAATCAATTACCTGAAAACGAATGGGATAATAAAGAAGTTAAGAATATTATGGAACAAAAATCACCAGCTGAATCGGTTTTTAATTATGATTTAGTGAAAATAAATGAAGAACAAAAGCGGATTAATAATATTCCTGTTTCAGCAAGAATAATTATTACTAGAAATCCATCATCGTCATCAATAATAAAACCGCCGGATTTTATTTCAAGAGGAAATTTCGATGATGATATTAATTTTCCAGTAAGTTGAGTTTATAACAATGTATGGGGCATTCCATGCCAACTCATCCTACCAATGAAGTTTGCATCTCCGATTTCGCTGAAACTTGGGCATTTTTTTCTACCCATCGAAATAGGGTGAGGTGATTTTTTTCAAATTTTTTTATCGAGCCGTTCAAAAGTTAATTTTTGAAAATTTTGGGGTTTTTAATGTTCAAATGGCCATAACTTGGCCACGAATTCTCCGATTTGAGTCTTTTTTTTTTCAAAATTTTTGTTTTTTAATGAACTTTCTGGAAAATTTATGCAAAAAATTATCAATGATGAATTTGATTTTTTTTTTTTAATTTTAAAGTTAAAATGTGGATTTTGAGACTGTTTGTATCTTTCGATTTTTCTCAAAAAAATCTCAAAAATACTACTCCCTAAAATACAAATTTTAAGCCTAGTTTCGTAATGGGATAATGATGGGTTATTACTTTTTTTGAATTTTTTAAATTAATTATTTTCGTTTTTTTTCGATTTTATTATTTTTTTTTAATTTATAGAGTATTTTATTTATTGCATACATAAAAATAAGCATTCGAGATCACAAATTTTATCTGATAAAGACGTTAATAATACACAACTAGTATAAAACTCAAAAAACGAAAAT
>JAQQBS010001425.1:2868730-2888519 GCA_030347275.1 Microctonus aethiopoides
AAGTTCATTAAAAAACAAAAATTTTGAAAAAAAAAAGACTCAAATCGGAGAATTCGTGGCCAAGTTATGGCCATTTAACATTAAAAACCCCAAAAATTTTCAAAAATTAACTTTTGAACGGCTCGATAAAAAAATTAGAAAAAAATCACCCTATTTCGATGGGTAGAAAAAAATGCCCAAGTTTCAGCGAAATCGGAGATGCAAACTTCATTGGTAGGATGAGTTGGCATAAAATGCCCCATATTATTTAAAATTACATTATTAATTTTTTGTATACTCATATTTAATTGATAAATACAGGGAATAAATCCTGATCGTGAAGGATTGAAAGTAAACAATTTTCCAGCTCCACGAACTCAATCGCCATTAAAACAATCACCAGGTGCTTGTGTTTGGGCTATTGTTCAATGTTGTCCAAATAATATGAACAATCGACAATTAACAAAATGTTTTGAGTACATGGATTGTCCTGGTATAAATTGGGATCCAACACCGTGTCGAAAAGAAATAACAAACAGTGCTCAAATGGAAATAATAAATTATTTCTCAAGTAAAACATAAAAAATCCTGACGAATAATTCGGAATAAATAAATTTTATTTAAATAATTATTTCAACGCAAGTATTAATAGATTATATATATAAAATTATGATTTAATTTAATGCTCACCGTCTGTACGTTGGATGACACCACCACGTTTATCACCTTTCCCCATTAGTTATTCTTTTATTAATTCGTTATTTGTCGTTTATTAATTAATTTTTACCGAACAATTTTATTTCTGTTAAAAAATTCTGAAATTTATTTATAATCAATTAAAATCTCATCTTTAATATTAATTTTATTACTAGAGAATATTATTTGATTAACACAAATATGAGAAGTAAATTAAAATAGTGAAATAGTAAAATAAAAAATAAAAAAAGGTGAGAAATTTCATCGATTGGAAATAACGCGAATAAAATATATGCGAGCAACGCTCTCACCTTTAAGTTAATTTAGTCCAACGTAGTCAAGTAAATTTAATTTATAAATTTATTGCTGAATATATTGTTTATTGTTTTATTTATTAACCAAATTAATATTTAATTGTTAAGTCTGTGGATTGTTATAATTATAATAGAAATAAATTAATTATTAAATTTGCAATTAAGTAAATAGCAAAATTGAAATGAGGATAAAATTTATGATAAAATTAAATATTTTTTTGAGGTTAGGGAAAAGATGTAGGTAAAAGATATCTAAGTAAAAGGGTTTGGGATTATTTTTTTAGATAATTGTAGAAAATAAGGGATAAAAATGAAATAAAGGAGGATAAATTTTAAGAAGTTGTGTCAAGTGTGTGTAATATTATTGGTGTTTTTCATTTTTTTTTATTATGATATAATTTTCATAAGGTCAGTTGATTGATTGAGTTATTTATTTTTTTTAACGTATTTCAATTTGATGAGTACTAAAAGAGCTCAGTTTGTAGACGACTGAAGTCTGAACGACTGACTGAATTGGCATTGGAGTTTGCTACTACTACTACCTTTGCGATATCTCATCAACCGAGAGAAAGCAAAATGGGAAAAATGAGAGAAAAATCCTTTTCCCGTCATGCGCAGTTCGCAATTGACCATGTGACGTCATTATGGTTGAGTGGGAAATTGGAAATAAGATGTGAAAAAAAAAAAAAAAATTTTTAACCATTTAATTTGCTATAACCAACAGCAGGCGACATCTATTAGACATTCAAAGTTGCTGATTTTGCTAGAAATAAACGCATAATTTTTAGCTTTAGGAATATTAGCTGTCGATGAAGACAATTCTTTCATTTTTCGCTGTATAATAATGATATATTCTCTATGACGTATAGGTTATGTTGGAAAAAAAAATTCCAAGTTGAGATAAAATTGGTAATAATGAGAAATTATTGCATTAAATATTGTAAAAATTATAAATCTACTTTTAGAAATATTATTTGTATCTATTCAAATTGAATTTTAATCCCTAAAGTATTTAAAAATATTAAAATTTTTTATTTATACTTCTGAGTATGACTTAAGTATTCTGAGTGCCGACTTATAGTTTAAGTTTTAATTTTTGAATTCAAAGTCAAAGATTGATTCATCTCTCAATGTGATTGGTTGTTTCTCTTGTATTATCTAGATCACAGCCAATCACCGTTTAAATAAGATAAATTCGAATTGGACTTTGGCCTTCATGTACAACTTGAAATCCTGAGTGCACATTTTGATAACTCAAGAGATAAATCTCTGAATACAGACGTTATTAACTATAAATATTGTCAAATAATAAATAAATAATGGCATTTATGGGAAAAATAATATTAATAACTGGCGCCAGTTCAGGAATTGGTGCAGCAACTGCAATTCATTTCTCTCAATTGGGTGCGTCGTTATCTTTAACCGGTCGCAATTTAGAAAATTTACAAAAAGTCGCTGATAAATGTACAGGTTACAAACCATTAATAACAATTGGTGAATTAACTAATGAAGATGATACAAAACGTATTCTTGAATCAACTGTAAAGCATTATGGAAAATTAGATATTTTAATAAATAATGCTGGCACAATTGAACGTGGTGGAATTGAAAATACCAGCCTGGATCAATTTGATCGGTAATAATTATCAAAAAATCACCAACATATGTTTCCTAATTACTTAATAATCAATAAAAAATAATATAAAAATTTATTTACAGAGTATTCAATTTAAATGTTCGTTCCATGTATCATTTAACAATGCTCGCTGTGCCATATTTAATTGAAACAAAAGGAAATATTGTTAATG
The DNA here is from genome assembly GCA_030347275.1 of Microctonus aethiopoides. Classification (NCBI taxonomy): domain Eukaryota; kingdom Metazoa; phylum Arthropoda; class Insecta; order Hymenoptera; family Braconidae; genus Microctonus; species Microctonus aethiopoides. The sequence goes on from JAQQBS010001425.1 coordinate 2,871,528, forward strand.
TCTCGAGCGTTAATGGATTACGATCTTTTCCTGGAGTTTTATCTTATTGCATGAGTAAATCAGCTGTTGATCAATTTACTCGATGTATTGCTATAGAACTCGCATCAAAACAAGTATATTTTAGGTTATAAATACACTAAATGATGTTTGAAATTGAAATAAAAATATTAATCAATTTTTTTTTTTTTTTTAGGTTAGAGTTAATGCAGTGAATCCAGGTGTTGTTGTTACAAATCTACATGAACGAAGTGGAATGAGTCCAGAGGAGCTAATGAATTTCTTTGAACGTAGTAAAACTACACATGCACTTGGACGTCCTGGTGAAGTTGAAGAAGTTGCTAAGACAATTGCATTTTTGGCAAGCAATGATGCAAGTTTTATCACTGGTGCAACATTGCCAGTTGATGGTGGAAGACATGCTCTGTGTCCACGATAATTTCATGTTTCATTTATATATTATTATCTTTACCTTTAACCTCAAAAAATTCTCATCAGTTGATATAAAACACAAAAAATTTATTTTGTTCATTTTTAAATTATCAATTTGAGTTTTTATACAATATCTTGTTTCCAAATATATTCTGGACAATATCCAGATTCTATATTACATGAATTTTTACATGTAAATATTAATAATGTTCCCCAGTCTAAACTTTTTACATCAACAGGTAAATTAAGATAATTAAGTAACTGCGGCATGATCTGTAAAATAAAAAAATGAAATTTATTACAAAACTAACCTATAAAATATCTATCATTTATTACATTATGTGTAATAATTATTTATTTTGTAATAAATGTTACTTTTAATTATACCTGAAACTCAAATTGTCGTTCTCCATTACATTTTTCACAGTTTGGAATTGCATTAGGTTTATTTTTAGAGGTTATGTATAACGGTAATCCTCCACGATTGTATCTAAAATGATTAAAACCAAATTATAAGTTACATATTGTTAATTATAAGGAAATATTTATTCAATCTTTGTGTTCAATACCTCAATACTTGATCTGGATCATCTCGAATTGTATTCTGAAAGTCTGTAAATGCTTCATCTTCATCGCCCGAAGCCATCTTTAATAAATCATCGTCAACATCGTCACAATTTTGTAATGTTCCAGCTTTACCATTTTCAACTAATTTTTCATACTTTTTCAACTCTTCTTCTTCTTTATTAACATCACATGTATCATTTTTATCATCAGAAACATCAGTTTCAATTATCAACTCAAACTCTGGAAATAATAAACTTTGTAAAGTGTTTTCAGTTGATGTTGCTGAACATTCCTGATTAACATCATCAGCGCTACATTTTTCTTTGTGTCCAGCTTTCGAATCAATAATTTGATGTTGGGGACAGCAGTAATTAACGAGTTTACATTTACCACAGTCATTTGAAGCTAATAATCCACAAACATGGCAGATTTTTGTGAAATTTGTAGCATCTGTAATGAAATAAAAATTTAATTATTGTATTTATATTAAAAATTGTAAATATATTAAACGTACTGATGTCAGGTCGCCAATTTTCTTGCTCTTCTGGTGGTTCTAATGGATAAAATTTATTATCTCTACGTAATTGTGATCGAAAAACTTGCAAATTTCCATTTTCATTTGATTTACAACAAGTATCATTCTTGCAAATGAATACAAAAATTGTTCTATGAAAAGCATCATCGTTATTTTCATATGGTGCATAAATTTGACAAAGAAATGTGCAGGGATTTTTACAAATTTTGCACTCTACATGTTTTGCTGATGGTAGATCTTTCAAATCAAGCCACGCTGATTTTCCTCCAACTTTATTAGGAAAAAATCGACTTTCTAATTTCCATGGCTCACACTTTTCCACAAATCCAATATCAATCTGATCCATTATTGTCCAGTTCAAATGCTTCAGATAAAAATTATAAAATAATTTCAACTGTTTTTGAATTATGATGTTGTTTATGCGTTGGCCAGTGGCAGAGAGAGGTTTACTCTAAAAAACAGTTTGTCTAAAAGAATTTATAAAAAAGAAAATGTGCTCTCCACTCGGGTATGTTCGGTTTTTAACATCTTCGTTCGTGAATTTTCCCTACCACATATAAATATGCTATATTACTCAGGTATAACCTCACTTTTAGATTTTAAAAAATACTTAAATAAATAAAAATTGTTTAAAAGAATAAATTTCTATGAATTTTCTACTCTCAAAAATTATGTATTCAACATGTCCGATTGATTTTCTATTAGTTTTATAAAAATAAATCATTAAATTATGTCTTTACAGTGAATTGAGGTTATGTGCTCTATATAAAATGTTTAACAGCACTTTGAATAATTTTATCTGCAAACACAAATTTGGGAATTATAATATTAATATTATGCAATGAAATAAAAAGAAACTTATGACTGGGAGAAATTAAATTGAACAATATAAATTTGTTTTGTAAAAATTAGTAGTTTACTAAATTGAAAACTGTTGAGGTTTTCAAATTTTATTTATTAAACTAGAAATTGCATTAATGTAAATAATCGGTGTAAAGAAGCAAAATATATGCTTTAATTGATGGACCAGTGTGTAATAGATATAATGGTCCTGCTAAATTTAAATAAAGATCAAACTATAATGTTTTGTGACAATTCTCATAGTGAATGTCATACAATTGCATTTCGTTATATAATTTAATTTCAAAAGTATCCATATAAGGATACTTGAATGAAAAATTAATAATTGACGTAAAATTCGAATTTTATACAATTATCCTTTACAATTTAGAGCGTTGACCTTTACGTGGAACGTTTCCAAAAGGTTTCAACAATGGATACAATGATTGACTTGATTTAAATGCATGAATGTCCGTGACTCGAGTTGGTAAAGAAGAAATGTGATTTACCGACTCGACATTTTTATCAACATTTGTTTCTTCCAATCCTGCACCACCATTCGCCATTGAAACAATATGAACTGCTAATTTACGTCTAATTGACGATTTACTGTGTATTATTTCCTAAAAAAAAATAAGAAAAATGAATAAATAAATAAAATTGTAACATATTCAATATGCATAACCTCAAAATTATATAAAAACCTTAAAAAACGAAAGAATTTGTTCTTTCGTAATCGTCATCAAATAAGCAACTTCTATATTAGCACGATCAAAATTATATTGTTGATTTGTTATTTCATTCCAGAAAACTGCTGATAATGTACACATCATTTTTGGTTTTTCAAGTCTTATCGTTGCCAATGATGCTTTATGTCTATTAAATTCTTCGTCTGACATATTTGTTAAATCCTCCTGAAAAAATATAAACAGATAAAGATTATCAACATTATTAAATACGTTTGTTAGTGAAACTTTTTAGTAAATAAAATTTTTTGTTTTTTTAGTTTTAATAAGTTAAATCATGTAGCTACCTAACCTCAAAAATTCAAAACTCTTTATCGATTATTTCAGAAAGTTATTAAAGATCAAAAATCAAATTTTTAACATAGAGTCTTATGAAAAATTATCATTTTTATGTATTTAAAATTACAATAAATATATTGTATGAGTAGATACAATAATAAATAATGTTTAAAAATATTCTTTGAAATATGTAGTATATATAACTCCACAAAAAAACTGGTGTTGACGAATATTTAAATTAAATATTAATTATTTTAATAAAGATAATTAAAACTGTTTTGGTAAATTTTGGTAAATGGAGTCAAATCAATTTTTAATGTAGATTAACTGATTTTTTAAAATAAATACCTTAAAAACAATTGGTACATATAAAAAAAAATTATAAATCATTGTAAAATTATTAATATATTTTACAAATTTTTTTGCAAGCCTCGAATAAATTTTATAAAAATTTAGTACTCATTTGACTCTAACCTAGCGTAGAAATAAATATAATAAATAAAAAAATATTATAATCAATAATAACTCACCAACATAGTTTCCATAAATGCTTCAATTCTATCCTCAACATATTGTGGATGACGATCACTTTGTACTATAACTCTCAATCCTTGTGCGCCATTACTCCTACGAATTCCACTGAAAACAATATAACCTAATTGTTCTTTTGTACGCAATGTATTGAAACATGGCTCTTGAATTATTCGACCAAGTAATTCTAAATGCATATTAGATTCAGTTGACTGCAAACCACTTTGATAATATACTTCAGTACACGATGATTTATGAACTTTATTTTCAATCTCATATAAATAATGGCAGCCATCTTGCAGATTTATTTCACGATGTAACATGAGCTGTTGCGGCAACAATGGAATTATTCTACGCTTACCAGCATGAGTTAATTCTGATTCAACTATTTTAACAGCTTCTAAAGCTTCTGATTTTGTTAAATTACCATGCACTAAACATTCAATATACATTTTATGCAATAATTGTGGTACAAATTCTTCAAGTCGTTCAATTGTAATATAACGAGATGCTTCAAGCAATTCATCTTTTGTCCAAACTTGTTCAGCTAATAATACTGCAAGATAATAAACTGCATGTTGATACGGTTGTTCAGCTTCAAAATTTTTCAAACTTCTTATATAATTCTCTTTTAATATATCAAAACGTTGTTTATCAATGGTAAAATTCACCATTTTGTCCATAATTTTTCTCAAAAAAATTTGATTTTTGTCATGATAACCTCCAATTACTAAAATAACTCCATATTTACCAGTAGTAAATTCCCAACTCAATCCAGCAAGACTTGCATTATATGTATATTCAGTTAATGAATCTTTAAACAATTGAATATACATATAAGCTAAATTATAACTAATTGGATCCATATATGTAAGTGGACTAGCAAAATCAAATGTTAAATTGACTTTTGGTACACGAAATTCATCATCTTGTTTAAACCAAACTCTCATCAATTGATTATCCTCAATAATAACTGGATATTTATCAATTTTCGAATTTTCATTAGCTTTAATATCAAAATTCGTCGGAATAAATTCATTTTTATCAGGTATTTTTAAATCCGGATTAAATCCTGGAGCACTCCATTTTTTAATAACCTCATCAGAAATTTTAATTTTATCAAATTTAGTTTGATACCAAAATTCGGATTCTCTTGCAATATCAACAAACGCTTTGCCCACAACATGAATACGTATTTTTTCCGGTATCAAATGTTCCATGACATTATCAATGAGATCTGGCCGCCATTCTGTTGGTACACACGGTGCAATTAGTACTTCTTCCATTGGATATTCATGCAATGCATAAACAGTTGAATTAACATAACTTGTCGGTGGTGATTTTTCCTTAAAATCAAAATCCATTTGTGATATTTGTTTGCATTCATCAAATATCCATTCAATTGGACCTTTACTTCGCAACATATTTATATATTGGAATGTTAATGTAACAATATCATCAACATGATGAATTCCATCTTCAGTCAAGTCAACGATAATATTAAAAAAATTACAATTACCCCGTGCGGCTTTTCGACTGCCAGCAACTAATGAATTGCTCCAGCCAGCTTTTTTCAACGCAGACAACAATGAACCGTTGCCTTCATGACCAAGTAAATGCGTCACATAAACAGCAGGACTTGAACGATAATATTTACGTAAATCTGGCAATGGAAAAACCATTTTTAATGTTCTAACATCTTTTATTGGTACAATAAACCATTTATGACCAAAATGATCATTATTAAATGGATGCTCAGGCCATTCTGGTGCAGCAACATTTTTATTTTTAACTTCAGCAAACATATTTATCACCATTGCTTCAAGATCATCAAGATTTTCCTTTCCAAGTACACTCAACGCCATATTATTTGATGAATACCATGTATTGTGAAATTTTAATAATTCATCACGTACATTAATTCCCTTTTTTTTTGGTATCACATCCAATGTATCACGATTGCCAGTACCAAATTTTGAATATGGATGATTTGGATTTGCTGATGATTTATCCAATTGATCTGCACGCCATGAATCATTTGCAATATTTTTTTCATGCTCTGAATTAACAGCATTCATTTCTAATTCAGTTGCTGATTCAGTAAATAATGGCGATAAGAAAAATTGGGAAAATCTATCCAATGCGCCTTCTAAATATTCTGGGGTTATGTCAAAATAATAATTTGTACAATCTAAATTAGTATTTGCATTTGCAATTCCGCCATGTTGTGATAAATATGAATGATATTCATTTAAATCTGGATATTTTGCAGTTCCTAAAAATAACATATGTTCACAAAAATGTGCCAGTCCTGGTAATTCATCGGGATCACTGAGATGTCCTGAAAAATTAATTATTTGTAGTAATATATGAAAGAATTATGATAAATTATTTGTTTAAATTATTTATAAAATATATTTACCAATTTGTACATTCAATGACGCTGCACTTTTGTCCGTTGTTGGATCACTTATTAAAAGTACCTTCATTTCATTGTTTAATATTAAACCACGATAAAATCTCTTGTCATTTGGTGATTTTTTAATTGAATCATAACGTTCTTTGACACCATTCTTGTTAATTATTGTCATGTTTGCTTCGCCAAATGATGAAGAAAATTTTCTTTAGTGAACAAAAAGGTTGGAGTTGAAATTATATTTTTTTTTGGAGAATAAATGGAAAATAAATTAAGTAAACTATTAGTAAACATGTATGATAATCATAAATGACGAGATAACTTCATTTTTTTTTATTATAAACTCTATAATATAGTTAATTAATGACAATAAAAAAATTTATAACCTCAAAACTTGTGATGGCAGTTTATAGATGGAAATTCTCCCAAGTTTTGTGAAATTACAAACACCAAGCATCAGATGCAATATAAAACAATCTAATAAACAATTCTGAAGTTGTGAACAAGGTTAGTAATTTTTACAACAGATGAATGGTGGTGGTAATTTTCATGTTCTTGAAAAACTTTTGTGTATCAGACTATCAGAGTTAGCGCCACTGAGTATAGATTGAAGTCAAGTTGATATATATTCCAACAGTTCAGCATGAAAATAAATAAATTTTTCAAATAATTTATTTATAATAAACTACATTTAATCAATAATACATAATTTCATTTCAATGCATAACCTACAAATAACCTAAAATCAATAGAAATTATTTTTAATCATCTAAATTATTCAAATTTAGTTCTAATTTTCCATAATTAGGAAACATTGGGACAATTTTCAGCATTGATAACAGTGCCATCTGAAGTTCAGGACACAAAACTTTGATGTCTGTTAAATATTTGCTGTAATTTTATAACTTTTAAATTATTTTTTCTCACTGCATTGAGTGTACACGTGTATAAAACATTTTTATAATTATTCAAGTTTAATTAACGGGAAAATGGGTAAAAAAAATTTAAAAAGGAAGTTAAAAGATGATAAAGAAAATGTTGAAACAATTAAAGAGGATGAAGTGCCATTATCAGCAAAAAGAATATCAGATGAACCACTAGCAAAAAAGGTTAACCTCAAAATTTTTAAAATACATCAACTTAATTTGAGTTATTGTTTTTTATAATAAATTGAATTAATTACAGACTAAATGGATAAATAGACAACGTGTATTGGTATTTGCTTCAAGAGGAATAAATCATCGTGATCGTCATCTTATGGAAGACATTAAAACATTAATGCCTCACCATCGTACCGAAGCCAAAATGGAAAGGCAAAAAAATCTTACTGTAGTAAATGAAATTTGTGAATCAAAAAATTGCAACAAAGCTATTTTATTTGAAGGAAGACGAAAACGCGATCTTTATATGTGGTTTGCAAATATTCCAAATGGACCTTCTGCTAAATTTTTAGTTGAAAATGGTAAATGAATGTAAATTATTCAATGTAATTTAATTAAATATATTCAAAATTTTTATATTATTATTTTTCTTTTCAGTTTATACAATGGGAGAATTGAAACTTACTGGAAATTGTTTGAAAGGTTCACGTCCATTGTTGTCTTTTGATGAAAACTTTGCATTGCATCCACACTATGCTTTATTAAAAGAACTATTAACACAAATATTTGGTGTACCAAATTATCATCCAAAAAGTCAACCATTTTTCGATCATGTATTTACATTTACAATTTTGGATAATAGAATATGGTTTAGAAATTTTCAAATATTAACTGAAGATGGTGGATTAGCAGAAATTGGACCACGTTTTGTATTGAATCCAGTTAAAATATTTTCTAGTAGTTTTGGTGGTGAAACATTATGGGATAATCCATTTTATATTTCACCTGCTAAATTTCGACAAGCAGTTAGTAAAAAAGCTGGTTATAAATATATGAATCGAGTTGAACAAAAAGCATCACAACAAGCTAATAAACCAGAAGTATCTTATGCTCTTGATCCACTTAATGAAATATTTAAAGATGATCCAATGAAGAAAGCTGAAGAAATTAATAAAACAGAAAAAGAAAAGAAGAAAGTGAAATCAGTTGCTGCAGAGAAAACGGTTCTTACAAAGAAATCAAAAACAATTATTAAAAAAAAGAAAGGAAAATCATAACCTCAAATATTGAATTTTTATAATTTGTAATTGTATTATAAGTTTGTGTTATAAAATAAAATTGCAAAAAATTCACATTCTAAGGCACATTTCATTATATTTTATTCATAGTGATTAGATATTAGTGAAAAATAGGAAAAAAATCAGTAACTTTTACATTATTTTTTGTATTTTTTATTCATTATTTAAATTAATACGAAATATCGAATGAATTAATTTATTAAGTGAAATTAATGTTTGAAATGACGTAATTATTATCAAAGCACTTTATAGTGTTAATTATAATATAAAACAATGAACGAAATCAAAAACAATTATTAAAAAAAAAGAAAGGAAAATCATAACCTCAAATATTGAATTTTTATAATTTGTAATTGTATTATGAAATAAAATTGCAAAAAATTCTCGTTCTAACACCCATTTAATTCAATTTTATTAATAGTAATTAGAAATTAGTGAAAAATAGGAAAAAATTTGGTAACTCTAACATTATTTTTGTATTTTTTATTCATTCAAACATTGATAAAAATATTAGAACAAAATATCGATTTAAATTCGTACGAAATATCGAATAAGTTTATTAAGTGACAAGAAATAAAAAATAATTATTGTGAAATTAATGTTTGAAATGACATTGTAATTATTATCGAAGCACTTTTATAGTGTTAATTATAATATAAAACAATGAATGAAATCAAAAACGATTGGAACGCATGATTATAATAAAAATTACATCATTGGCGGTCTGCCAACACCTCGACCCATTGGCATTTGTGGTGCGTCACCTCCACCACTTCTTGGATTTTTTATAGTCTCATCAACAGATAAAATAAGACATGCTGCTTCACCAGCAGCTGTTAATGCATTAATTTTAACAATAGCCGGTTCCCAAACGCAAGCATCCAAATTATCAGCAATATCTTCAGAATTAATATCAACGCCATACCAACAATTACCCTGATGATGCTTCTGTCGTAACTTATTCAGAATATTTGTTGCATCAAAACCGGCATTATCGCACAATTGCCTGAAAAATAAATAAAATAATAAATAAATCTGTACAAAAAGTCACAAATTAACATTAAATTATGCAATAAAAAAGAAATAGCAAAGTTTTCTGACAAGTGTGAAGTTTGCCACATTCCTCCGGCGAAAAAATTGAGGTTATGTCTTCTCCCTTATTTTAAAAATCAAAATACGAATAAACATAATAAATTCGCGTTTATTAATTGCTGAATTTAATATTACCTCTCCAATTTCATATTATTTCTTTACTGAAAGTAAAATATAACCTCAAATTTTGTGCCAATAGAATAATTGTAATATTACCACTGAAAATAGCATGAAAAATGTCGATATATTTTTTTTTTCTTTACCTCGGAATTATTTCTAATGCACGAGCAATAGCTCCAATTAATAATTGTTCTTTTCCAGCAATTGTACGTGAATAATCACGAAGTGTACGTGAAAGTTCCATTTCAATAGCGCCACCACCAGCAACAACTGCATCATTTTTAATCATTCGTCTAACAATCATAATTGCATCATGAAGTGATCGTTCAGTTTCCTCCAAGAATTGTTCAGCTCCACCACGCAATACAAATGTGCATGTTTTAGCATTTGGACATCCAGCAAAGAAATTAAATCGTTCGCCACCAATTTGTTTTTCCTCAAAAGTTTCACAACTGCCAAGAACTGATTCTGTAATATCATTTACAGTTGTTATTACTGCACCGCCGCAAGCTTTCATTGTTCGTTTAAGATCTTCATCTGGTACACGACCAGCACAAAACATATCTCTATCAGCAAAATATTGTGTTGCAACATCACCAATTGGTAATTTTGATAAAACAACATTTGCTCCAATTTTCCAAATTTTTTCAAGCTTCTGATATAATATTTGCCATTCAGCATCAACAACCTTTTGATATTCTTCAACATTATCAACACGAATTTCAGCATTGTCACGTTCTGCCTTGAGTTCTAATTCAATATTCAACATTGCTATTTTACATGGTGAATAGGTTTTTGGTTGCATTTCAAATCCAGCATAAGAAAATGTTTTTTTAAATGCAACACCAGCAACAAGAAGTGAATCTTCAAGTGCACCACCAGATACTTTTTTAATACCAATCATATTGAGTGGCAACAATTCATCAAGCATTAAAACTGCATTAACCACCATATTACTGAAAAAATCTTTTTGTTGATGAATTAATTTAGAACTCATTGATGTAGCTGCACATTTTTGCAATAATTCACGTTTTTCTTCAATTGATGATTTATCAATTTTTACACTCAATTCTTGAATTTTGTCAACTGATAATTGAATTGCATTACGAAATGCTTTAATAATTATTCGTGGATGAACTCCTTCTTCAATAAATGGTTTTATTTGCTTCAAAAATTCACCAGCCAAAAGAACAACACTCGTTGTACCATCGCCAACCTAAATAATTTTTCATTTATTAATTCATTTAATCAAACTTTACATCAAAAACAAATAATCTGACTGCATAATTTATAAATTATATATAATATTACATCATAATCCAAACAATTTCCTATAATTAACAACTAAATAAAAAATTATAAACCCTAACCTCAATTATGTTCAATAAATGTTTGAACAGTCTTGAAACAATATTTTGTCTTTGAAAAATTGTCAGTTAACATGTTGTCATAAAAAATACTCTATCTAAATGAATTTAACAACAATTTCCTCCAATTAACAACAATTAAATAAAAAATTAAAAACCCTAACCTCAATTATGTTGAATAAATGTTTGAACAATCTTGAAACAATATTTTGTCTTTGAAAAATTGTCAGTCAACATGTTGTCATAAAAAATACTCTATCTAAATGAATTTAACAACAATTTCCTCCAAATAACAACAATTAAATAAAAAACTAAAAACCCTAACCTCAAATATATTCAATAAATGTTTGAACAATCTTGAAACATTGTCAGTTTACATATTCGCATAAAAAATACTCTATCTAAATGAATTTAACAACAATTTCCTCCAAATAACAACAATTAAATAAAAAACTAAAAACCCTAACCTCAAATATATTCAATAAATGTTTGAACAATCTTGAAACAATATTTTGTCTTTAAAACATTGTCAGTCTACATGTTCGCATAAAAAATACTCTATCTAAATGAATTTATCAACAATATCAGAGTAATTATCTAATATTATCCATAAAAAATTCATAGAAAAGTAAATTAAAACTTCAACAAAATATATTTATGCATAACCAACCTCTGCATCTTGAGATTTAGCAATATCGACAAGAGTTTTAGCAGCAGGATGAACTATATCCAACAATTTTAAAATAGTTGCACCATCATTGGATATTGTGCCTTTACCATTTTCATTAACGATAAGTTTATCCATGCCACGAGGACCAAGTGTTGTTCGTACGGCATCGACAACCATTTGACAAGCATTTATGTTGGATATAAGTTGAGGCTTGCCTTGACTTGCGTCAGTGCCTTCTTTAAGTAAAATAATTTGCGGTTGCTATAATTAAAAAAAAAAAACAAAAATAACATTAACCTTTTAGTTTAAACATCCAAATACATTTGTTAATAAATATTATTTCCTTATAAGGAAACGATTATGAATTCATGGGGACTTGAGCAATGGATTCTCACATGATCGACTTGAATTAAATAATTTAAACATTATATTTATTACATTGTACATAAATAATTGTAAATATTTAGATGAATAATGAATAATTATTAATATAAACAAAATAACCGGCTTTATCAAGTCTTCATGCAGTTAATTTACAGGAAATAGCATCAACCTAACCTCAAAATTATTGACCGAAAAAAATGGGGAATAAGAACACAAAAATTAATAAAATACGCACCATTGTTACGTTAAATGATGAAATAAAGTTGTTCTGTTATTTTATTAAACGTTTTTGATGTTATATTATGTATATTTATTGTATATGAAGGAAATAAAGTTTGAGAAAATCGTCACTTTATAAAACTCGAATTTTCTCTGATCAATGAAAATTGATTTTAGTAATTTAGTTGTCTCAAACTTCAATGTGGTAAAAGTGTTAATTTAATCCGTTAGGCGCGCTGCTGTTCAGCGTCTCAAATATAAAAAATCCACTACCCTTAACCTAACCTAAAAAAGAAACATTTACAAATAATTATTATTCAAATAAAATATAAATATTAATACAATGTCAAATCATAATTTGTTTTTAAAAGCTGCTTGGCCTAGAGCTCCATTAAATAATGGCATTGGCCGATACATTGGTCAATTACAACGAATAACCCTCAAATTTTGTAAAAATCATGGATCCAGTAGAGGTTTAAGGTATCAAATTTTCGTCAACTAAATTAATAAATTCAATATATCTTAACCTAAAAACCATTACTTATATTAATTTCTATAATTTTCAGAGACTTTTTGGAGAATAATCTTGTAGATTTTGCTAAAGAAAATCCAGGTGTGGTTGTATATGTAAAACCAAGAAGACATCGCACTCCAGTTATTGTTGCTGAATATCGTGAGCATAAATTTATTGAAAAAAAAAAAAAGCTTTAACAATCTGACAACTTCTTTAAATATTTAATCAATATTAATCAATATATATATTTGTTTTATTTTGTTCAATCAGTTGATGGTCAAAGACATTGGTTAAATGTAAAAGATTTCGACAGAGAAATAATTGTTAAATGGATTGAATTAATGAAAACACAGGCAAATGATGGATCACAATGTAGACTTAGACGAATGTGGCATACAGAAAATCCATCAATTCAAGGACCATGGACTCCATTCACATTTCAAGATCCATCTGTGAATCTTATCAAATTTCCTGATGTATGTAAAAATAATTGTTGCGAATGTTTTATAAAATTGATATTTATAATTTTTTTTTATATAAAGAAATTTTTGATTTTATAATGTGAATTTTTATATTTTTTTAGGATAAATTTGGCGCTGCGATTAAACGTGACGTTACGGCAACGGAACAATTGATAAAATTGTATGAAGAACAAAAAAAATTAGCAGAAATTAACAATGTTGATACGGAAAAATTGTCATTAACACAATAAAATTTCTCTGTAATTATAAATATCTGTAAATCATGAGAAATTGTATTTTTTTTTTTTTTTTTTCATAGTTAAATATTGAAATAAAATAATAATTATTATAGTTAATAGATTTATTTATTTTATATTTTACTAATGAGTCATACATAACACTGTAAATTAATCAAAAATTAAAAATGATGATTGATTTTTAGGTTATGTGCTATGAGACTAGACAACATAATCACCATAAGATAATTAAATTTTCTATATTTCATTTTTTAATATATTAATAGTATAAACAAAAAATCTATATTGAAATATTTACAATAAATGAACTTGGCAGTTCACAAATTATGATAAAATAAAGAAACCTAGATGCCTTTTTTTTTTATAAACAATAACCATTTTTTTGTTTTGGCCAAAAACATTTTAAAAATTCTTAAATATTTAGCAATTTCATTAATTTTAATATCTGAAATATTGTGTGATTATAAAAGTAGCAAAATATAAGTATTAAGTTTATTTTTTGGCTCTGCGGTAACGTAAAATTTGTGAATATTTATTAAACTGAATTTTTTAAATTGATATAACTATTCATTAATAAACATTCCATTTCACCTTTGTCTATTAAATAATACTTTACATAATAATATTATATATTGGTGAATTAAAAAAAAACTCACCAAATAATGTTAATTGTAAATGAAAAAATAAATTTATCAAAATAAAATGGAATAATTAATAATATTAAATCAAGTTAACTTGACAAAACTCTCCAAATACACACGAAAACTTTCCTATTATGCATTCAGTTAACCTAACTTATATTAATATTTACTTATTTTTCATTATCAAATATACATAATGATTGTAAAATTCAAATCTATTCTACTTTTAATCGTTTACTCAATTCTTCCTGCTGTTTTTCTCGCCATTCTTTCTTTGGTTTCATTCTTTTTAATTGTCCATCCCTAAAAAAAAAAAAAAAAATTCGAAACAATCATTCAATGTATAACCTAAAAATATTATAAAATGTCTTTTTATATTAATATAAAAAAAAAAAAATAAACGAACCATTGAAGATCAACAAGGCCACCTTGTCTGGCAATAACAGACTTGACTCGATTAGCAAAATCAATTGCACTTTCTCCATCAGCTCTATACATTGGAGGAAGATACCAAACATCACAAACAATTGCCCAACTCGACATCATCATATATAAATATTGAAGCATTGAATAACGACTGCTATTCCAAAATGCATCACCAAACTTTGGATCATACTGAGAAAAAACAATATAATATATAATATAAATATTTAGTTTCATCATAAAATAATTTTAGGTTAGTTTCATCATAATAATCTACATACTTTGATTGCTACAGGATAAATAATTCCACCAACATCAAAGCTGCCTTTCTTAAATTGCATAACAGATGTATTATTAATACATGTTCCTTCAGGGAATATTAAAATTGGTGGATTAGTTGGATCAGAAATATGTTGCTTTAACCTAAAAAAAAAAAAAAAAAAAAAAAAAAAAAAAAAAAAAAAAAAAAAAAAGAACAAAATAGTTAATAAAACTTTTATCAAATGTTGAAATAAAATCTTTGTGTCAATGAAAATAATAACCGTCTTGTTACAGCTTCTCTATCCTTAACCTCTGAACGTTCAAACCAAATATGCGGTGATGCTCGAGCTAATGCACGTTGAAATATTCCTAAAAATCCACCGTGTCGTTGACCAATCTAAAATTAATTAAATATAAATAAAAAATCTCCATATACAATGAATCCAAATACCAAAAGCAAACTTGATAATACATTATGAATGATGGATAAAGCAAAAAAAGCAAAAAAATAATAACCATGAATGAATTTGCATATAAAAAAATTACTGATAAATTTTTTGTTTAATTTATCTATCTCATATTGTTCGGTAGCAATGAGACATACCAATGAATAGCAGTTATCGCACATGAGAACAAGTACGTCGATTGGTGATGTATGATTAGCAACGCAAATGCCTCTCATTGGGCGATATTCAGTGTTGTGGTAAGTGATAACAGATGATAATGCGCCTGATAATAATGCAAAACACATTATTGAGACATTATAGTTGAGCCAACGTTTGAAATTACCCTCTGGTACATAACCAACTACTGCGGTACACATTGTGAGCCACATAACCTGAAAAATGAATAACTTTTCTATCTAAACCAATAAGCGATATAATGAAAAATTATAAATGCCGAAACATTAATAAAATTTATCAAGCCAAAATGCATAAACAATACACAAATAATTCATGAATAATATCATTGATATGTACGTGAAATGATATTATAATTTTTGCCCAAACGCACTGACATAACCTCACATTACAATGCAGTTATAGCAATGGATTAAAAAAAAATATTCATTGATGATTCAAAAGTCACAGCAAATATAATCAATTTATCAAAGAGAAGTAAGATTTTTAGTTAATAAACTATTAAAAAGTGTTAATGATTAGTAGAATTTAACGGAGAAAAAAATTCGAGGGTATTCTAACCTCAAATATTGAAAAATATACAAAGATAATCAGTCAATTCTGATGTAAAAAATTAATTTTCAGACTCTTTCGACTCTTGAATCATATAAAAATAATTTTTTAAACACTATTCAAGTTTGCCGCAATGATTTTATAACCTCAAAATAAAATGTCATATCAAGACATTTACCAATGAAAATGTCGTTTGTGTCGACAAAATACACACGTCAATTGTTGATGTGTGATTAGCTGTGCATAAACCGCTCGATTTCGGTTTATTTTCTGGATTATGAATAGTTATCACACTCGATAATGATCTAGACATTATTCGAAATGATGTTCGATAAACATAATCATAAATCCAAGATTTTACAGTTCCAGCGGGTAGAAAACCAATTATTGCAGTCGCAATAACAAGATATGCAACCTACGACCGCCATTTTCATAACAAAAAGAAGAAAAAAAAAAAAAGTAATTTAAATAAACATTATAAAAAATTATTTAACTATTTTTCCAAATAATTTTCCATTTCCTATTTAATTATATTCAACTTGAAAAATGTTATTATCAATTAATCGTCTCCATTGTGCATTTATACGTACCCCAATAAAACAAATAAATATTCTCAATGGCAGTAAAAAACAATATCGTAAACAGAATCCAAACATCCAAATCACAGTTAATTTCCACGAGATGAATTCATAATGTCTATTTGTACGTGTTAGCAAATTCCAATTCTGTAAATAATTTAAAAAATAGAAACATAAGAAAAAAAAATAATTAGTAATAATTTAAATAATAAATATATGGGGCATTCCATGTCAACTCATCCTACCAATGAACTTTGCATCTCCGATTTCGCTGAAACTTGGGCATTTTT
>JAQQBS010001425.1:2894781-2911672 GCA_030347275.1 Microctonus aethiopoides
AAAATGCCCAAGTTTCAGCGAAATCGGAGATACAAAGTTCATTGGTAGGATGAGTTGGCATGGAATGCCCCATATATACCATAGTTAAATTGTAGTTGAAAAAAAAAAAAAAAGTACTTTAATATTTATTTTCTGTTCACTTTTTATTTTATTTCATTTTTTCTTTTTGCTCCAGTTGACAAATTTGTCAGTGGTTACCACTGGCGCCATGTCATTAGTTTATTTATGATTCCAAATAGACAAAACGCTGGTCGGTGTGATGCATTCCAAAAAAAAGTATAACCATACGACAAGATATATTAATTCTTTCCTATTTCACTCTAGAAAATTTCAAACAAAGCCCGCGGCCAATTTCCAATATACTTTCACATCAATATTTCTATTAACCTTTTCATTTATTTTTATCAATTTACCATATATCCATTCAAAAATTCAATATTTTTCCTTCCTTTTCCTCCCCATTGGTGGAAAAATTTATGAAATTAAACGTTGAAATACACCAAAAAAACTAATAAATTATTGCTCTATTCGGCCATTTTGATTTGTTCAACTTGAACACAGTAACAAGTGACAACACATAAAATTTTTTAATATATCAATATTCAAAAAGGAAAAAGAACAAAAAAGAAATCAAGTTCAATTAATACCATGAAAGGTAAACGAAAAAAAAAAAGATAAAAGTTCGAACGACAAGAAAAAAAAATGCCAATAAATAATCGCATAAATAAATATATCCATACACATACACATACACACATACACATCTATTTATATTTGAAAAAGGGGATTCCCGTGGAATGTGTATGTGGATACATTAAATATACATATATGTATACATATAACTATATGAGGAGGGAAAGTAACGTTCTCTTTTATACTATATAGATATGTATATAGTATAAAAGAGAAGTTATGTATATATATATACATGAGAGATGGTGAATTTGGTCGAAGGGAAGAGAAGGGGATGGCCACGTGGCGCCTTGGCGCGCCTTTCTGGCGCCAGGGAGACTTTACGCCTCAACCCTTGTCATAGCCACCCCCAAATACAGATATATATGTATATAAACACTCTACATAAGATATATATATATGTAATAATATGTATGAGGTATTTTGTTCAAGCCTTTTTGATCTTTGACGACAATTTAATGAACAAAAGGGACAACCGATATTTAAATTATATATAAATAATTAATTATAATATGATAATTAATAATAATTATGAGATGAATTATTTGTAATTAAAATGACTGATTTTTATATTAGAAATTATTATTTAATGTACTTATGTAAAGAAATTAATTAATTGCTTGATTTTTGCAAATTGAGGTTATGTTATTGATGAATTTAAATATTTCGTTTATTTATTTATATTAAAGTATTGTTTTATGTTTATGTATGTGTAAATGTGTTTGTTTGAGTGGATTAATTAGTAATTTTAGTGGGCATGATTGAAAATTAAGATATCAATTTAATAAACAAAAAGGACAATCGATATTTTATATATGTATATATAATAAATAATTAATTATAATATGATAATTAATAATAATTATGAGATAAATTATTTGTGATTAAAATGACTGATGTTTATATTAGAAATTATTATTTAATGTATGTAAAGAAATTAATTAATAGCTTAATTTTTGCGAATTGAGGTTATGTTATTGATGAATTTAAATATTTCGTTTATTTATTTATATTAAAGTATTGTTTTATGTTTATGTATGTGTAAATTGTTTAAGTAGATTAATTAGTAATTTTAATGGGCATGATTGAAAATTAAGATATTAATTTAATAAACAAAAATGACAACTGATATTTTATATGTATATAATAAATAATTAATTAATTAATTAATTACATGATAATTAATATTAATAAGAAAAATTATTTGTAAATAAAATGACTGATGGTTATATTATGAATTATTATTTAATGTTTGTAAAGAAATTAATTAATAGCTCAATTTTTGCAATTTGAGGTTATGTAATTGATTAATGTAAATTTCGTTTATTTATTTATATCAAACTATTATTTTATCTGTATATACATCTAAATGTGTTTGTTTAAACAGATTAATTAATAATTGTAATAGACATGATTGAAAATTGAGCTATTAATTTGATTTGTGAATTTTTTTGAAATATTAAAATTAGTTTGAAATATTACTGACATAAATTATCTCAATCCATTCAATATTAATGAAAAACAAATCAAACATATTAAAAAACACCAATGCGAATAATAATAGTCAATTATCTGATCATTAAACATAAAATTTGAATGAATAAATAATAATTAAATAAAAAAAATTGAGCCTGCTCAGAAGCATCAATAAAAAAAAAAACAATTGAATGACAATTTCAAATAGTTAAAATATGTATATATATACATATATAGGCGCAGATTGTCATGGATTCTAGATATAAAAATGAAAGAGAATGTGAATGAAAAGAGACAGAAAGTTGGTATAAAGACGATATAAAAGTAGAATACACACGCGGAAAAGAATAAAAACGGATGAGCTAGCTCTCGCCAGAGTTTTCGTACAAACTTCCTCTTTCACCCCTTCAATTTCTCTACCCACCCACCACCACCATCATGCCATCTTTATGGTTACGTCAGCATGTTTCAGTTTGCCCGAGTCTAAAAGTTTTGCACTGGCGACAAGATATTTCAAGTGGTCGCTCACACACAGTCTCGATCGTCTTCTTCGTTTGAAATATTGGAGACGGGCGCGGTCTTTCTTGCAGCCGCATATTCTTCCACTTGGCTTATTTCCCCTGCACACCCACTTTTCCATGATATTGTAGATTGGTATAACTCATCTCTTCCATTCCCCACCCATTCGCAAAACCTCTCACTTGTTCGTCTTACTTTTCTTATTTTTTATATATTTTTTTTTTTTTTTTACAATTTTTCTTCATATCATTTCTTTTTATCATCATCATTTTCTTCCCTCTACACTCTTCAATGTCATCTACAATCCAACAGTATACTCGCTTGTACAGAAACAATATAAAGCTGGAAATTTAATGTATATAAAACGTTGAGCAAAAAACTTCATACAACTTACAAATATGATTTTCAAACCAGTGAATTTGCCACAAAATCTATTGTGTTAACTACCCATGAATGAGTTATGTGATACAGTTTTATATATGAAATTAATAAATTTTTTCGCAACGAAGAACTTGAAGGAAAAATAATTGTTGAAATAAAATTATATAGAAAACAAAAAAAAAATAAAAGCTTTAAGGACGTTCATTCATGAGGCTTGTTAGTAGATAGAATTTTTTTTTTTTTAGTTTTGATAAGTTAAATCATGTAGCTATCTAACCTCAAAAATTCAAAACGCTTTATCGATTATTTCAGAAAGTTATTAAAGATCAAAAATCAAATTTTTAACATAGAGTCTTATGAAAAATTATCATTTTTATGTATTTAAAATTACAATAAGTATATTGTATGAGTAGATACAATAATAAATAATGTTTAAAAATATTCTTTGAAATATGTAGTTTATATAACTCCACAAAAAAACTGGTGTTGACGAATGTTTAAATTAAATATTAATTATTTTAATAAAGATAATTAAAACTGTTTTGGTAAATTTTGGTAAATGGAGTCAAATCAATTTTCAATGTGGATTAACAGATTTTTTTAAATAAATACCTTAAAAATAATTGGTACATATAAAAAAAAATTATAAATCATTGTAAAATTATTAATATATTTTACAAATTTTTTTTCAAGCCTCGAATAAATTTTATAAAAAAGTTAGTACTCATTTGACTCTAACATAACTCACGAACGTCCTTAAAACAATTTTGAATGAAATTAAAATTAAGTTTTTATATATTACATCTTAAAATTATTATAAATATTCCACATACACACAATCACACACACAAACACACTGTACATATACATACAAAACAAAGAAGAATAGAGAAATTAGGACAGAGAAAAACTTTTATGTAAATAAAATCAATTAAATAATTATTTCTTGGATAAAAGCCAACCACGAAATTTATGATCGTCGCTCTTTACAAATCTTCACAGATAAAACAAATAAAATAAGAAAAATAATTAAATTTCATATTCAAATATAATAATCATAATCTCAACTTGTGTTCTAACACAATTTATTCAATATATTAAATATATATATATATATATAAACACGAATAATTATCCATCTCATTTTATCTATCATACATTCAAATAATTAAAATTAAATTTAAAAATCATCATTACACATTATCATATATTTATAACAATGAATTTTAATATATTATAAATATTATACTATTCAATTTCAATTTCCAACTACCAAATTCATCTCTACACTAATAATAAAAAATAATTTTTCAATGTTCTTAAAAGAAATAAAAAAAAAAAAAGTGAAAGAAATAAATTTTAATCAAAAAAATTCTGCAGCTCTTAAACAAAAGTACTACATAAATCGAAGATAATTCGATCTCATCTTACTATTATTCAATTGAGATAGCGATTGTGTCAACTTTCAAGAAGTCTTGAAACTCGTCAAGCTTCCGGGGTGCCACAATGTCTAGCCACTTTAAGTCTAGGACGAGAGCGCATCTTAACTCCTCCTATTCCTGATCTCCACCACCTTCATACTATCTAACATATATATTTATATATATCAACATTATCGCATTAATAAATGAGAAGTTAACATAAATTTACCGCATTGTATTAATATATATTCAAAAAATTATTAATAAATTTTCCAAATATAAATTTACAGAAAATATTTGCTCTAATGTACAAAGATAAATACTCAAAATTTATAATAATATATAAATATTTCAATATAAAATAAATGTTTAATAAACAAAATGATTGATAATTTTGCTATTATAAATTATATAAAACGTTTTGTTTATATGAAATGTTTTGAATATTTGAAAAGAAAATAAAATAATGATATTGAAATGATACAATGGCCGTTTGGTTTATAAACACATAATATTGATACTTAACAATAGATGAATGAGATTTATGGTTATAAGAAAGAAAATAAATGCGAGGATGATGCCAACAGTCGGTTGACTACTTGGCTCATTCGCGATGTAGCTTGTTGCGTTTCTCCATTCATACACGATTTTCTTGTAAGAAATATAACCTAAAAAATATATCGTAAATTGTCTGACAATTTATTTTAACCTTTATAACGATATGAAATTAATTTATTGGAATAGAAATAAATGAGTATTAACTATATAATATTACAAACATTTATCAATTTTATCTTTTAACAATGAAATTATATATAATAATAGCACTTGAGTAAGATTTTTCTGTACATTGTCGGATGATCAAAATGCAACAAGTTTGAGGTTAGAATAAATATCTAAAGAGATTTGATATTAGAAAATATGAAAATAAATGAAAAGTTTTCATAAAAATAAATATGAATACACAAAATATGAATAAAATTATGTTTATATTGAGAAAATAATGAAAAATGGCGTTATATAATTACAATAAAAGTTTTTATATCGTGTGACTTTGTGCTTGGGGTTTTCAAATAGAATTTAATTTATCAAGTTGCTCGTGAATGGACAATGAATGCAACTTATTGCTTTATATAGTCATGAAGTCTCCATTTGAATAATTTTTATTTAATAATTCAATTTTAAATGTTCTTCGTAAATCAAGTTACGTTTATCTTGTCAGAAAATGACAGGGTGTTGATGCTCCCCTTATTAAATGGCGGAGGAGTATTCATATTTCGTCGTAGAAATTATATTTTTGTTCCCATCATCTACCTCAAATATATTCATATATAAAAGTCCTGTAATAAAATATAAAACACGATGATGAATAAAAATGATTTGTTAAATATATTTCAAAGTAAAACTTCTCAAGATAATTTTCAAATAATACAATTTAAATTGTTGAATTTTCTAATAAATAGAAAACATTTTGCAAAACATCAACAAATTAAAATATATTTCTTTTATAAAGTATGATAATAAAAATAATTAACAACTGTTTAAAATTATTCTAATAAATATAATAAAAATATTAATATAATATTCAAACAAATAAATCGAAAATTTTAATATTTCTCGCAAGCGCACAATTAACCTAAAATTCAAAATGTTCATTTAAATTAATTGTAATCACACAGAAAAGAAATAAAACGAATTGAAATTGAATTAATAAAGCAAATTAATAAAGTCAATAAGTGTAAAAAATTATAAACGTAGATCTGGAATATTATATTTCAACAAATAAATCGAAAATTTTAATATTTCTCGCAAGCGCACAATTAACCTAAAATTCAAAATGTTCATTTAAATTAATTGTAATCACATAGAAAAGAAATAAAACGAATTGAAATTGAATTAATAAAGCAAATTAATAAAGTCAATAAGTGTAAAAAATTATAAACGTAGATCTGGAACTTGGTCGAAAAGTTAAACGTATCTAAAAGTCACTAGCGATTGTGAAGACATGTCTGGCGCCAGGGTACTACCTTAATACTATAGAAAATTCCCCGACTGGTTGGACAATTCTACTCTCCACTTTCCCAACTCCCGTCGATCTCATTCCCCGAAAGCGTCGCAAGAATTATAAAGTTGCTCTAAGAGTTTCCCGCACACTTGTTCCCATTCTTTCCGGCGTAACCCAGCAACCATTTCCGCAGTTAATCTCCCATCTCTCACCTTGCCCCCTGACCTTTATGCCCCCCCGCATACAACGACAACGACGACGAAAACGATATTTCTACAGTTTTTTTTATTTTTTCCTAAAACCATCTTCATCTTCCATTAAATTTTTCCTGCAAATGTCTTACAATTATAATTTATTATTGTGTATCCAAAGATATTATTCATTGAACTAATATTAATATTACATTTATACAAATGAACGATATTATTTCTTCATTAATTTCATATTGCGATAAATAAAATATATTTGTATAAATTTAATTTAACATACCGTGTTAACGATGTGGCGTTGTTATATGAATTAAGAATTTTTTTAAGGATTTTAGATATTTTATCCCATTGCTAGTGAACCCAAGATGGTGGAGCAGTTGGTGCAGTAGTATTAGAGGTTGGATAAACAACAGTTTGTGTATTTGATGATGCTGAATCGACTTGATTGTTTGGTAATATAGTATTACTTTGCGTAATATCACCAGTGCTGACGTCAATCGATGACGAATCGATGATACTATGTTGAAAATTGAAATCTAGCGTTCCATCCATAGATAATTCATGTTTTATAACCTAAAAATTGATAATTTTCAATGATAATATATTAATTTATTAATATTCAAACATTATAATAGATAATTTATATTTTATAACCTAAAAATTGATAATTTTCAACGATAATATATTAATTTATTAATATTCAAACATTTTAATAGATAATTCATATTTTATAACCTAAAAATTGATAATTTTCAACGATAATATATAAATTTATTAATATTCAAACATTATAATAGATAATTTATGTTTTATAACCTAAAAATAGATAATTTTCAACGATAATATATAAATTTATTAATATTGAATCATTATTATATAAAATATGCTGCATTTACCTCATCGACATTGCAATCAAAGCCGCCCTGAAGACCCTCAATGTTAATATTAAGATCATCCAACAGCGTTGTATTATTTAATGCACCCATTAATTGTCCCATCATTGTACTGGCTGTTGATGCACATGAATTAGATAGTTCTGATGAATTAGGATTATTTGTTTCGGGATGATTTTGTCTTTGTTGTCGTTGTTGCGATTGAATAAGATATTCAATACAATTTTGTTGCTGTTGCTGTCTGTGTTGAGATTGTTCATCTTTCTGTTGCCGTCTTTGCTGTTGTTGATGCTTCGATTGCTGCTGCTGCTGCTGTTGTGATGACTGTTGCGATTGTGTAGCGCCAACAAGCGAAGATATATTAGAATCAGTTTGTTGATAATTTGAGGTTATGTCACCGACCGAATTTGAATTCTACATTTTACCAAAAGATTATACAAAAAAATAATTCTTTGTAAACAAATAAGTATAATAAATAATAAATATATATAATTATGCTCTACCATTCGACATGAACACGATTGTAAACGATGTATTGGACATCCCTGATGAATTTTTGATTGTCCTGACGATGGTATAACATAAGCTGATGACGCTGTACGATGTGAATTACTTCTTTGATATTGCGTCTCAAAATAAGATGGCGGCGGTACATTTTGAAGTTGATGATTTGATGATTGTGGTGTCTGATACATTTGATAAGACTCTAATTTCATTGTTTCAGCAAGATTTCCGGCTAATTGTTCGGGACTATATGTTGAAACGAAATTTGGTGTCCAATCGGGTTCACTAGGAATTGCTGGAATTGGACTAAGTCTTCCAACTGATGATGCATTACTTGATGCTCTAGGACTATTGAGGTTATAAATAATAAAAAATATAGATGAATTATTAATCAATAAATATATCGTTGTTTGAAATGGAAAATAATAAACGAAAATTGTACCGAAAATCTGGTGATAATTGAAAATTGCTTGTAGAATGAAGTGGACTATCAGGAAATAAATCAAGTCCTTCACTGACACTGCTACTGGGACTTGGTGTTGCGTCTGTTTGTAATCCACAATTTCTAAGTGCTTCAACCTTCTTCTTCACACGACCACGACGTTTTTCAAATTTACTTGTCTCCATTGACGTTGCTCTATTTTATCATTATAATAATTAGCAATTATTACATTAACCTCGTTTGCTATTTTTTTCTTTCATTCATTTATATATATATACACATTTAATTTTACCTTCTTCGAGCAGATTTACCAGGTTTTGCATCTGGATTTATCATCCACCATGAACTCTTGCCTGTTCCTTCATTTTGAACGCGCATAAATCTGTTGTGCAATGATAGATTGTGCCTAATTGAATTCTGTAACAATAAAATAATAATATTATTTTTATTAATAGTTTCATTTGTACTCCTAACCTATAAATTTTTTTAATTCATTAATTCTTATTGACTATTTATCATATAGGATTGAAATTATTCACAGAGAGAATACGAGATTTCATATCCTGAATAGTACTGTAATTTTCTACCCACAATTTATCTGAATTTTTTATGAGTTTCATCATACAATGAAGACACGAAAGCATCGATCGATGATTTGCTACAAATTCATTAACAATATGGATATATATATATATATAAATAACAATAAAACCTTTATTATCGACTGTTTTTTAATAACAGTCATCTATTGCGGCCATTTTGGAACCAATTTCTATGGTTAATATTTGGAGGTTATGTATGGCGTTTGAAATTGTTAATAAATTTTGTTCTTATTTTTCTCTATTCAGTAATATGAATATGATAAACTGAATTATCATTATTAAATTTGAGAATAAAACGGAAGGTACGTAATTATTTTTTATCTATATAAATATGTGTGTAACAAATTGGAGTTAACCTAATAAATTTATCTTTTCCATATAGGACGTGTGGTTTGGTATTTTGCCTTAGCTAAATAAAAAATATGGTTAACCACAACTTAGATAAAGTTAATATAAATAAACAAATTGAATTTATAATGTTACATATTGAAATATTATTTTTAGGTTAAACCCGAAGTTTAAATATTTATAAAACACTCAACGAGAATATTTATAATATAAAAATAATAAGTAAATCAACAAATGCTCGTGAAAGGATATTTGATGATAAAAATTGGTTTTGAGGATGAAACAGTACTTTCTCAAAAGTGATAAAAAGTCCAAGGTATTAAAAACTATGAATACATGAAGAAGGAAATAATGATAAGAGACCAATTGCTATCACTATAATGTACCAATTAACCCTGGCTGAGATGCAATTGATCTCAATTATACATAATGTCTGTCCATTTCATTTTATATTTTCTCTCACTTTCTTTCTGTTTTAATGTTTGATTTCATAACGTGCTGATGAAAATATTAATTTCACTGCACAGTAAGAATCATTACATTAATATTCTACTTGCATTTCTTTTCTTTTACAGTTTATAAAAATTTTAATGAACCACTTCATTGAACATTTTTTAAATTCATTGTCGACTTTAAAAGTGAGGTTATGTCAAGTGAAAGAGCCGGGCAATAAATCTGGCTTTAATTCTATACACATTGCCCACCTGTTGCATTATTAAAGGTAGGTATATACCTGCATTGAACAAATAAACCTAATATTACGATGTGCATTTAAAAGAATTTGTCTAACATAAATACAAAACCGACATGAAACCTAACCTAACTTAACCATAAACTCAATAATTATTTTCTTTCATGTCTTTCATTGAATAATATTAATAAAATATTTATATTTTTCAGACATCTCATACAACATTCATAGTAAAATGAATCCAAAAATATTTTCATAAAAATATATTTCAATATTTCATGATTTTTAACCAAAATAAAACACAAAAGTTTTATTTTCAATATATTTTATTACAAGTTTCATTTAGTATACAAATATCATTACTTTCAAAAATAAATTATGAAGCTGAGCTTTATCTAACAAGCCAAAATAATTAATAAATGCGAAACATATGAAAATTTGACTTTAATATATACATTTTAGCATGAAGGAAAAAGTCTTTCATCCCAGACTTTTCATTATCAAGATTGAAATTTACTTGATGTGATAAAAAGTCTGTAAAAATATTAAATCAACTTATTTTTATACCCAAGTGTTTTCAACTGACACAAAATAATTCATATACATATATATATATATGTATATATACATATGTACATGATATTTATATACCATTGTAATCATTGAGTGATAAAAAAAAGTAATTGTGAAACGATAAAGAGCAAAATGATAAGATTATCAATAGTTTTTTATAGATGTAACAGCAACCCACTAATATATAGTTATAAACGTGAATACATAACCTATAATTACAAGAAAAAAAAAAAATGAAAAATGCGTTATTAAATATAAATATGTACTTAATCAAATTAATAATTTAATAATTTAATAATTGTTATCTGGTCAAACTAATTATAAGAAGCCATTATAAATATAAATATATATAAACAAAAATAAACAATCATAATCAGAGGCATTCGAATTTATGAATTGTTATTTTGTTATACCAATAAAT
The DNA here is from genome assembly GCA_030347275.1 of Microctonus aethiopoides. Lineage (NCBI taxonomy): Eukaryota > Metazoa > Arthropoda > Insecta > Hymenoptera > Braconidae > Microctonus > Microctonus aethiopoides. The sequence continues at coordinate 2,905,960 of JAQQBS010001425.1, forward strand.
AATTAACTGTTAGATAAATAAAATCAAAGTGTATACAGGAATAATTGCAGATAAACGCTATGAAAATAGCGATAAATACTGCATTGGTGCCAACTGAACACAGTTAACCTTCTAAATCCTGCACGAACAGGAAACATATGAGAATACATACATATATAGATATCTATTTGTATATTCATCGTGCAAAAAAAAAAATCTATAAGTTCCGTATTTATTTATTCATATCCAACATATTTTATATGAATTAAAAATGCATTTGCAACACGTACTATAGTCATGTAAATATACTCAAAAGAATCATTTGTCTCTTGATTATAAACGCCAGTGGCGCCAACGGAACTTTTCACACGAGCACACACACACACATATGAAATATATATTTCCTATCATATTCTTCAACCGTCTACCGATAAATATATATCTTTATATACATAATATATACATAATATATATATTTGCAGAAATAAATGACGATTTCGACTAGAGTTTCTTCATTTACAGGTTATGTTACCATAAAAAAAAATCCACAGCTATACCTTGAATAAAATACACGAAATATTTTAGGTTAGTTTTTTTCCAATTTCTTCTTTTTTCCTCCATTATTTTGTTTAAACATTTTTGTATATTTCAGACTGAGGGGCAACGGTGAAAGGCAGTTGTAAAGTTGAAATATAAATCATTAATATGCATAAATATATAACATGAAGGCTTGGCATTCCATTCCAAACTATTGGAAATAAATTTGAATAATTCAATCAATTAATAAGAGAACATATTTCTCTCAAAAAAAAAAAAAAAATCATTTACTACGTATATAAATTGCAAATCATTTTTTATATGCATATTCTTGTATCGATACATGTGCGTGTTGTGTAAGCTACACACATACACTTATACACACACGCAACTTGGAAAAAGTTGCGGAGGAGGAGGTTAAATGACGTCAGGCACAACCTTGAGTGATGACCTCGGGTAACGCGCGTCTGCTGCAACACAGTACACACTGCGTGCCATCTCTTGTGTATGAACGGTATATGTAAATATGGAGAAGAAGAAAACGGGATATCCCCCGATTTTTTTTTATTTAGTAATTTTAACCCTGAAACCACATGAGGTTAGAATCAGTAGAGAGCAATTATTCTACATTATATTGGTTAAATTATTTTTTGTATAACCAATGGATGAATTTGTTTATTAATTTTGTACTAACAATTAATCTCTTGCAATAGTTATCATCATCATCATCATGAAGATATTTTTAATCAAATTGTAATGAGAAAAATTTTATAAAATGAGGATCAGTTTGTTAATTTTTTTGATATGATGAAAGAAAATTTAGGTTAGAATATTATATGGTTTATTTAGTGTTTTAAAAATTTTTAATTTGTATAATTTATTTAATATGAAAAATGTAATATTAATTTAATGTGAATGATGTTCAAATCATTTGAACTAATCGCTTGCTTCACTCATCTAAGTTTACATTTGTATTGCTATATATTGGCTGATAGTGTGGTGGTTTTGTGGACTTTGAAATTACTTACATTAGTGTCTCTGTACAACGTATTTACACATCGAACGATCGTAAATATCGAATAATGTCTTTATAATTTGAATTTTAATGTAATCGTAATATAATTCAGATAATAAAATTCATTTTACGCGTTTAAGAAAATGTGAACTTGTTTCCTACTGAATATTTGGTATTAACCTAACCTAAAAAATGAAGAACCAAAATTTTTAATAATATCATGTTTGTATAATTGAAATTAATATAAAAACGATTTAATTTAATTAATAAAATTCATTTTACGTGTTTAAAAAAATATATAAAGTTATTTTCTACTGAATATTTGATATCAACCTAACCTAAAAAATAAAGAACCAAAATTTTCAATAATATCATGTTTGTATAATTAAAATTAATATAAAAACGATGTAATTTAATTAATAAAATTCATTTTACGCGTTTAAAAAATTATATAAAGTTATTTTCTACTGAATATTTGACATCAACCTAACCTAAAAAATAAAGAACCAAAATTTTCAATAATATCATGTTTGCATAATCAAAATTAATATAAAAATGATATAAATCAATGAATAAAAATTAATTTCACATATTTAATAAACATAAAATTGATTTCTACTAAAAATCAAAATATCAACCTAACCTAAAAAATAAAAAAATTCAAATATCAGTCGCATTAAATAGCTTATAATATTTATAGGTACGATTGTGAAGCATATACATATACAATGGCGTAATGTTTTGTCCTCGACATTTTGTAGCTGCATTCTCAATGCGAATCACAACATGATTGAAACAAAAAAAAAAAAAAAATAAATAAAACTGAATAAAAACTTAAGTTTGCATTAAAAATCCTTGACTCTGCCGTTGCTCTTTTATACATTCCACAGACTTAAAAATTAACATCATTAGGTAATGAAACTAATATTGAATCGAATTAATATTTCCAACTCATTGTCAATAAATAAAAACTACGACTTGATTATTATACCTACATAATTTACGTATGTAAATTCATAAGATAAATATTTGCAAATAATTATTTTTAAGATGGCTCTCATAGTGAAAATCAGTTTATACATATACATATCGCGTGTCGCATCTTAAATCTATTAATAAGCAACTAGTTCGTATATCTTTAGATCATTCGTGTGGCTTGACTAAAAGAAGCTGAGCAGGAACAAAGTCCACAAACTAATATGTAAACGACGACATATTGACCGCCTTTGTCATCATCAACGCCGTAATACATTTTATCTTTGTTTATACTGAGGCATTTTATACCTAAATGTTATCATCAAATGCACTCAATATCTCATATACATACACATGATATAATAAACGATAAGTTGAGAACATAAATTGCTACTTATACATTGTTTATAAAAATAAAATACATTAGGTGAGTATAAAATTAATTGAAATTCATTTATAAACACACATAACCTCAAATTTCATAAAATAATATAAAATCAATGAAATAATCAAATATTAATATGTTTATTTTTAGGAAAAATGTAAATCTAACCAAAGACGGAAACAAAAATGAAGCACCACTGTAGTTTATGTATATAATTACATATGTACATGTATATAAAGTGTGTCCCATAATTAACGCAACGAATAACACGTTCATAACACTTGAAATGTTGTGTGAATTTTGTGACACTGTTTCTAGCCTCACAAAACCAATTCAAAATCAACAGGTTGCCCATTTGTGTATATTCTACAAGCAATTTACTACAATAAGTACAATAATATAACCTCTATAGGTGTTTATTATTAGAACAAAAACATTTGTAATGATTTTTTTATTTATTTATTTATTGTATAAAAAAATAATTGATAAATAGCACACAAACTCGAAGGACGGGACAATCACTGGTGACATGATAACCTCTGTCGCCATCAAATTCCCTCGCATTTAACATGATAACAGTCATCGTATATTATCTATTTTATTTATTTTTTTTTTTTTTCATTCCATTTTCTTAAACCAATAACCTAAAAATTTGACCGTGGGGGACACATTTTTTTTATTTTCACCTCAATTTAAACATAATTTTTTTATTTCAAAGCCAATAGAGAAGTTAAAGTTGATAAAGTTTGCCACATGACTTAACCCACCTGTTGACTTTGATAAGTTGAATTATATAAACATACATTATCTATTTACTTTATATCATTTTTCATATATCAGTAAATTAATTATTGTCGTTATGTTTTTATTATCATTAATAAGGAAAAATTATATTTAATATACGCAATAATAATCAAAATATTTCCTTTATTTATCATCTTTTAATTTATATATATTTAAATTAAAATTTCAATGTTGACTCCATTTTGATTCATTTCAACAATATATAAATAAAGATCTCAACTATATAAAATCAATGTTTATAAAAAAGATAACAGGCATATGTTGTGGACCATCTTACAGTACATATATATAAGTACATACGTCACACATGTTGCAAGAAAACAGAGTCATTGACGTGACTTATGAGATACAAAGATATTTTCCGTGTCTTTTCTATCTACAGCATCTTGCTGATATCACTCAGGATTTTTTTTCTTATTTACCAACATTTCAAGACTTATACATAAATATATATACATACATGAAAGAATATAATAACAATTTTGTTTGAAAGATTTGTTATTTTTTTTTCAAAATGTTCAATCATTTCTGAATGTAAAAAACAAAAAAAAAATTGATAGTTTTTGGAAATTATGAAAATTAATGATTTATTAAATTTTATTTTTGGGGAAGGAAGTAAAATTACAGGGTGAATTGTATTTGTTAAAAGGATTTTTTTTTTTTTATGTAGAATTTTAAAAGATGAATGAATGAATGAATTTATTAATGATAAATTTTTGTTGGGTTGAATATTCTGTTTTTTTTTTTTATCTACTTTTTTTGTGTACATATACTTCCACGTGTGCATTTAAATTAGATGGTTTTAGACCAGACTTTCAATATTTGGAAATACAGGAAGGTCAAGATAAGAAGTTGTATCATCATATCTCAACTGTACCATGATAAGATATATATTAGACTGATTCAAATAAATCGACTATTTTCTTTTTTTTCAAAAGGTCTACTGAAATACCTTTAGGGAGGTGTAAAAAGATTCCTGTTAAAACCGAAGCTCTTAATATTAATATTAAGAGGTCTCTCATCGTGAATTTCTACTTCTTATTTAAATAACATAGAAAAATTTTGTTTTGATCATTAAAATTTTGTAGCTTACAAACTAATGGACGGATTCTAATGATCAATACATATCATTATAGGAAATTGAACGCTCTACAAAAAAGGTCTCTTGTGGTTAATCGATTACTCTAACCACTTAGAAGTTATTCGCATTCATGACTTGAAGAGATAAAGTTAAAATATTTATTAAAAAACTATTAAAATCAGTACGCAGGGATTGGAATGCGAATATCTTCTAAATGGTTAGAGTAATCGATTAACCACAAGAGACCTTTTTTGTAGAGCGTTCAATTTCCTACAAAAATGTATGTTGCGCACTTTATAATATTTATTTGTCTCCGAGTTATAAAATTCAAAAATAACAAAGAATTTTTGATAAATTCTTCAAACTTTAACTTCTGATATCTTCTAAACAGTAAAAGTTATGAAAAAATTGTAAGATACCTTTTTTGTAGAGCGTTCAATTTACTATAAAAATATGTATTGATCATTTGAATCCGTCCATTGGTTCGCAAGCTACAAAATTTTAATGATCAAAACAAAATTTCTGTATATTATTTAAATAAGAAGTAAAAATTTACGATGAGAGATTTCTTAATATTAATATTAAGAGTTCCGGGTTTGACAGGAGTCTTTTTACACCTCCTTGAAGGTATTCCAGTAGACCTTTTGAAAAAAAAAATAGTCGATTTATTTGAATCAGTCTAATATATATATATATGGGGCATTCCATGCCAACTCATCCTACCAATGAACTTTGCATCTCCGATTTCGCTGAAACTTGGGCATTTTTTTCTACCCATCGAAATAGGGTGAGGTGATTTTTTTCGAATTTTTTTATCGAGCCGTTCAAAAGTTAATATTTGAAAATTTTTGGGGTTTTTAATGTTAAATGGCCATAACTTGGCCACGAATTCTCCGATTTGAGTCTTTTTTTTTTTCAAAATTTTTGTTTTTTAATG
>JAQQBS010001425.1:2918431-2938502 GCA_030347275.1 Microctonus aethiopoides
TGAGACTGTTTGTATCTTTCGATTTTTCTCAAAAAATTCTCAAAAATACTACTCTCTAAAATACAAATTTTAAGCCTATAGAGTATTTTATTTATTGTATACATATATACAATAAATAAATTAAATAAAAAATAATAAAATCGAAAAAAAATGAAAATAATTAATTTAAAAAATTCAAAAAAAGTTATAACCCATCATTATCCCATTACGAAACTAGGCTTAAAATTTGTATTTTAGGGAGTAGTATTTTTGAGAATTTCGTGAGAAAAATCGAAAGATACAAACAGTCTCAAAATCCACATTTTAACTTTAAAATTAAAAAAAAAAATCAAATTCATCATTGATAATTTTTGGCATAAATTTCCCAGAAAGTTCATTAAAAAACAAAAATTTTGAAAAAAAAAAGACTCAAATCGGAGAATTCGTGGCCAAGTTATGGCCATTTGAACATTAAAAACCCAAAAAATTTTCAAAAATTAACTTTTGAACGGCTCGATAAAAAAATTAGAAAAAAATCACCTCACCCTATTTCGATGGGTAGAAAAAAATGCCCAAGTTTCAGCGAAATCGGAGATGCAAAGTTCATTGATAGGATGAGTTGGCATGGAATGCCTCATATTAATGTGGGGAATGAATAAAAATATTTATTTATATCTTTTCAGGAGAGAATTGGCAACGCGAGACGCAGAACAAAGAAAACGTAAACGTGAAGAGGAATTATCAGCAGAGGCACAAGCAGCAATGGAAAAAGAATGGCAACGAAATTTTGAAGAATCACGACAATCTCGTGTTGATAGTTGGAAAGCATTTCAATCGGGTTCGTCTGGTGTGACTAAACAAAAAAAAGCCAAGAAAATTAAAGCTTTCAAACCCCCAAAAACAAAAGCAGAGTCACGATAATTATTTCGTTTATTTGATAATTTATTTATCAAAAGTGAAATTTATGTGCTTTTGTTTAATTTGTGTTGTTTAATTTAAACAAAAGAACTCTCTTGTATTTTATTCATTTACTCTTTCACATCAAATTCATTAGTTTTTTTTATTTTATCAATGGAATTTTTCATTTATTTACTAAACACATATGAAAATAAAATATTAATGAAAGTGAAATTATTGAAAGGGAATTAGTACAATATGTTTAATGAAATGAATTAACAATGTAAAGTGTTAATATATTGAATAGAAAAAAAAGAGAGAAAGAGAGAGTATGAAATTTGAAATAATTTTGACAATTTTGGGAAAGAGAAAAAAAAATTATTTGATTTTATTAGAGAAAAAAATAGACAGTTATTTTTTTTTTATAATAGAAATAGAATATTTTTAATTTGTATTCTTTCAATCTGTTCTTTTTTGTTTTGAATTAATTTCAATTTTATATTTTTCAAACATTTCATTCCCACGACAAAGATTTAAAATGTGGTTATTTATGAAGTGGATGAAACGAGTATGATAAATATTTTTGTATTTACACATTTGTATATTATTTAATGTGTAAAATGCATTCCCGTGTTTCTTTGAAATGCGTATGTGAAGAAAGATTTAATAGAACAGAGGGGGAAAAATAAATATAATTGCAAAAAAAAAAAAAAAAATATACGAGCAATAATGAATAAAAGAGCGATACGTCATAAATAAATAATTGTAATTTTTTTTTTTTTAATATTTAGTTTGTAAGTTATTTATGGATAAATGCCTAATTGAATTGATCAATCGTATTTTGATTTTTACAATACATTTATTTATTAACATTGTTTTTATATTCTCATTAAATTGAAAGAAAAAAAAATTAAACAAATTTAGAAATTTTTTTTTCTTTTTTTTTTTTTTTTCTCATTATAAAATTATCTAATTCGATTTCTATTTTTCAGTTTATGATTCATAAATAAATAATGCCATTATGACTCAAATTAGGATAATTAACAAATAATTATAAAATATAATGACTTCAGAAAAAATTCAAAAAATTTTAAGTAAAAAATTTTTATTCAAATTTAACGACAATATTTCTTTTCAAAATACCAATAAAAAAATTCAACACGTACAAAAATCTCTAAAATTTATCAAAAAAGAGAAAAAAAAAACAATTTTTTTATATTATATTTTTTTTATTTTTTTATTATTTATATTTATTTATTTTATTTATTTATATTATTATTATTATTATTATTATTATTATTATTATTATTGATATTGATATTATAATATTTATTATATTTATATTATATATATTTAAAAAAAAAAAAAAAAGTGTCCCAAAATTCACGCAAGAATTAATACATTACCAACCCTTAAAATCTTGCGTGAATTATGGGACAACCTTTAATTCATAAAAAATTCTAAAATAAATAATTTTAAATGCTTCATCTACAATGACACAACTCACTGATGTACTTTAACAGTTGACATGAAGCATCAGGACATCAGTATTTATCACACGTCGTCGTCGATTGATGGTAATCGTTGAGGGGATGGGCATTTTTTTTTTCTGTACCTGCTGATTTATCAATAAGTGCGCATGCGCAATCGAATAAAAACCGTGTTTCAGGTGTAGCGTCATCCGAGGTTATGTATTATATATATCTATATATATAAATTATATACAATATCTTGCCATATACATTATACACATGCAACAGGTATCAGAATTTGTTGCATTCACAAAACGTTTATTAATTTAACTTGTAATAATTAATTGAAGCATTTGTAAATTATTTTATTTGTGTTTAGTGTTTTATTAGTATATTTATCATGTGAAATATCATTGGAATTAATTAAATATTCAAAGGCACTGATTAGTTTTGGCAAAGTAACAGGAACGTGTTGGCAATTGACAAGAAATCACGACGCGAAGACAAAATCATGAACGTGAGAGAAAAAGATAGAAAGATACATGAAGAAAATGAAATAATTATTAATTTTCATTGTAAATAATTCGTTATTTTCTTTGCATTTGTATTTGTATTTAAAATGAGGTTATGAATTTTGATGATTGGAAAAATTTTGTGGAATTAATTTGATTATTTGTGATATAATTTTTGTATTTAAATAATAAATATTATAATTGGACAAATGGAGGATAATTGCGGATATTATTCAATGATTGTTTATAATTAATATTGTTATATGTGCCGAGTATATATATATGTATTTATAATTTTGTTTGTTTCATTTTAAACTTTTTTTTTTTTTTCATGTAGAATTTTAATATTGAATATATGAAAATATTATATTGATTTATTGCTAATGGCGGAGGATATTATTCAATTATGGAAGGACTACGTGTTAATTGGCAGCAATTTATTGATATGAATACAAATATTAGTAAGACAAATCCAATAATTATTTTTCGTTCTGGGGATAAGAAGAATAATTCGCAGATTAATAATTTAAAACGCAGTTTACGTCGTGCATGGACGATAAATGGTAGAAAAAAATTTTATTTTGATATAAAAATTGAAAAAAATTATTTTTTTTTATTTATTATTATTGTTTATTTATTGTTTAAGGTCCATCGGATTATTGGAACATTGTCAGAAAGTCTAATGCCATTCGGATATATCGTAGTTTACCATTGAATCGAAAAAAACGTAAAAGATTTCAAGATAATGTGGAAAAAAATTCGTCAATTGAAACAATTCAAGCAACAAAATATGATGAATGTTTTGATACATTGGTTGTTAGTTATCGAGATGATAACAAGAGTAAAGATAAAGTTTCATTGAAGAGTAATGAGAAAAAATCAAATATTCCAATATTTCGAAAAAATTTACAAGAGTTTGAAGAAATTGGTACAACTTCAAGTGATTTATTAAAACAATCTTCAGTTTCATTATCAACTCAACGATGTCGTGGTAATAATGCAGATGATTTACGTCGTTATCGAGATGATAATAATTTACCAAGTCACATTCCGAAATTATTAATTTCCCAATGTTCAAAGGAGAATAAATTAAAAAAATTTCCAACTGAAAATAAAGATTATATTTCACGTTTGAATATTTTTCATAAAAATTCGTTGAAAGATCCAACAACAAACGAACGCAGCTCAGACACAAAAATGACCGACAAATTGCCATGTAAATTACCAGCAAACGAAATAATAACAAATGATACTCAAATGAATGCAGACATTTGTTTTGTTCAAAAGATGACAAATGAATCATTAAATGTAAAAATTGAACAACAATCTGTGTTAAATAATACAATATTTAAAGGTGAAATTGAAAACTTTCAAGAAAAACAGTTGCAAATTGATGAATTACAACAACGAAAATATTTAAAAGATGATTTATCTATGGACGATATTGAAAGTGAAACACGAATTCGACGTCCATCAAGTCATCTATCACCTGAAGTAAGTCCATTGAGTACACGTTCATCAAGATACAGTCCACGTGAAAGTGAGAGTGAACCAACACCTGGACTACCTCGAAAAACCGCAATTGGAAATACATCAGTTTCTTCACAACGAATTCGCGATGCCATTTCACGAACAAGACGAGAATCAAATAGTAGTACACGATGTGAAAGCAGCGGCAGCGAGAGCATAAGGTTTTGCTTATCATTCCAATAATATAAATAAAATTAAGCAAAAAAAAAAAAAATTTAATTTTGTGGGTTTAACCTCAAAATTTATATTTATTATTTTTTTTATTTTTTTTATAATTACCCCCGGTATTGTAATTTATATTTATCATATAATACAGGTTAAGTGAATCGGGTTTGCATGATTATGCTGATCTTGCTAGAAGAGTTCGATTATTTGGGAATAATTATTATTGTCCAAGAGCTTCAGTTGAAAGCGATGAACCAATACCACGTGACAGTGCAACCAGCGCTGGTGAAGATGAACCTCCAGAAGATTGTTTATTACGTGATCCATCGAGATATCCAAGTGCTTCTTCATCATCATCATCGCAAGGTAGAACAATATTGCGACGGCGCAGACAATTTGATTCTCAAGGTATAAATTTCATTATCAATAAATTAAATTAAATTAAATTATTGAAACCTCACAAAATATTTTTCCATACAGAGTAAATTTATTTTCCAAAGTACAAACTAGTTACAAATAAGAATTCATATTTAATACATATAAAATATGGATATTTATCGGGCATTACAACTCGCTGTAACAATTATAATATTCATGTATTTCCTAACCTTCTATTTTACTGCATGTGTAATTATTTATCTATGGTGGAGTGGAAGTTTGGAAGTTTAAGTTTCATGCCTAAAAAAAAGAATAAATTGTGTATAAGTGTATGAATAAATGAAATTTGTATAACACACACACATACACACATGTAAAATATACGCCCGCACCTGTGTATAAATACAAAGGGTGTCTAACAATATAATAAATAAATAAATCTGTAATTAATCATCAATATAATAAATAAAAATATTTTATTTTTGTCGGTTAAAAAATTGAATGTTACTAATTGAGGTTAAGGGCGTTAGAATTTTGGGGTTAAGATTATGATATTTTGATTGATAAGTATGATTGATTGGCATGGTTGGAATTGAGTCACCGTATATAGCGGATGTTTCATTGAAATGAATCGCAATACACCGGGGCAGAACGATACGGTGGGTAAACGACAAGGTGTTTGGTCCCGTGCGCGCAGACAGCATTTACCTGTGTGTTCCGGTCGTGAACATTGCTAACAATAATACAAATGTAGCTCCAACGACAAATTCATAACAAATAAATTGATTATTTAATAATACTCAGAGCATTTATACAGAGCATGTTCAATTGTATTTGGAATAATCTTTAGTTATAATATAAAAACATGTTAACAATTAAATATTATTTAAATGTTGGATTTATGGTTGTTTAAGAATATTGAATAATAAATATAATGAGGCCATATGACGGTAGATAATGCGATATGTAGTTGCCACGGCGCTTTTGCTGATAGTTTTGTGACGTGGTTTTGGTGCCAAGTGATTTTATTTGTTAATAAAATGGGAATTTTGAATTTTCATCAAAGTTTAAAGCATTTTTTTTTTTACGTTTGATATATAGGTTCAAGAAGACGTGGAAAATCTCATGCAAGATCATGTTGCAGTGAAGAACTGTTGCATTTACAAATTGCACGTCATCCAAGTCCATTGAGAAACAGTTATAAACCAATTAATGGACAAACTTCACCAAATCCAGATTATCGTCGACTTGTTTTTATCAGCTCGGATTCGTCATCTGGACGTGAGGAAGATGATGCTGATAGCAGTTGTTCAAGCTCATCATACTTGAATGGTTTGCCGAGAAATAATCATGCACAAAATCTTGAAGATTGTGATTGGGATTATTTTGAAAGCGATTCATTGCCATTGCCATCGGCATTGTCTTATGGTTTAAGGTCAAATTATCTTGCTACACATATAAAGGACACTGGACGTGATTGGGATTGCTGTTTGGGCCGACAATCAGGCGCATGTTTGGTTAGTTTCATCAATTAACTAACTATATTGCACATTTTTATAGGTTATGTATGCAATTTTATTGATATATTTTGAAATTAATGTAAATCCCAAGTTAAATTTCACCTAGAAAATAAACAAAATGATAATAGCAATATAAATTTAACCTCAAATATAATAGTTTACCTATTAGCATAAATTTGAGAATAATTTTGATAAATAATAATTAAAAATATGGATATATAATTATAAAAAAATAATTAATTTTTACACAGGCCTGTGGTGGTTCACCTGGCAGAAATGTTCTTCCTGTGCCTGTACCAATACCAGTCCCAGTGCCTTATCCAGTTCCTGTGCCAGCGTCTTTATGGAACAACGGAAATTTCACACCGGCTGCGTCATCAATGGTAGCAGCAACAACTGGAAACGAAGCCAGTTTAACATTAAAAAATATCCCAACAACATCTGTCCCATGGTTTACATGGTATCCACGATTTCATCAACCAGAAATTTATGGTACAACTGGAAACAATCGAACATCATCACGTATCACTGATGGCATTTTTGATCCATCAAATTTTACATTTCATTACAATGGAACTGTCCAAGAATACAAAAATTTTTTATTATCATCTGGAGATGATTTGAACATTGATAACAATGAAATGCCGAATAAATCTTCACATGATGAAACAATAACGACGACAATGACAGCAACAAATAGCGATGATGTAAAATCTAATAATGAAAATACACAAATGACATCAAATAAAACTCATTGTTCATCACCAACTATCATGACATCATTGGATACAAATATTCAATTTCATGAAACAAATAGTAATAATAATAAAACATCATCGCCAACGTGTAATGAAATGAATACCAATGATTCATTGGCGTTAATGGAGCAAAAACGTAATAGCAATAGTTATTCTATGTTGCATGGCGATTCAGAGAGTTCATCAGGTGAATCATCTGTAGAAAGTAGTGATCATGAAGAATCTTCTCATCGTTTTTCACGAATTTTCGTTGTTAATGAAGATTCATTGACAAGTGACAATGATGACATTGAAGATATTGATAGTATTGTAAATAAAGATCAATCATCAGATGAAAATTCATTAACAAACGATACAATTGTCCTTAAACGAGTCTCAACATTATCTGAAGAATCAATAATTACCCAACAAGTTTCATTATTTAATAAAAAAATCAATACAATAAAAAATAATAAAACAAAACTAAAATATCCAACACAAAGTGAAATATATGTCGGTGATTCTATGGATATTCCTGATAATTGTGTTGAATTACGATCAATAAGATCAATAAATCATGATTATGACAATAATATACAACAGCATCTTGCAGAAATTGATGAAATGAAATCATTTAATTCAAGCGTAACACCAGATTCATTGGAAATAATTAAAACAATAAATAATTCATCATTAGAATCAACAATTCTAAAAGACATTAAAAACCCAGAGTTAAATAGTTCAACACAACACAAAAATATACTCCAAAAAATGGATTCATTAAATTCATCGTCAAACATTAACGATATAAAAAATGAAAATAAAATTGAAATTATTTCCAATGAAGATGAAATAAATTTACATAAAGTTCCAACGTCAATTGACGAAATAAATCAAACAATGGATTCAACTAATGAAGAAATTACATTAACAGAGATGACAATAGAGAGTAAAGTGAAAGGTGAGATCGACGAGAAGTCGGTTGATGGTCATCAGGTAAAAGAGAGTCAACACAATGGCGCTCTTACCTGTAGTAATAGTATTGATAATACGTGTGGTGATGATAGTGGGGGTTATGTAGCAGCACAAGGAATGGCACGGTTTCACTCAGTTGAGCGACGCCCGTTCACTCGCAATGATAATGCATTATCTAAAGCAATATCAAACGCAGAACAATCAACAAATATTCATAATAATTCATCATCAGCAAATAATAAATATAAAAGTTTGGTTATGATTACACAAGATGGCTACCAACCTGTTAGTGTTGTAACAACTGACACAACAACACTAACATCATTAAATAAATCTGACGATGTTGATCAGCCAAGTCAGGGCTTGGCTGGTTACTACCATCTGGCGCTAGAGGCATTGACAGATCAGCCACAATTAAATAAAGGACAAGGACCACGACGACCATTAATGATAAAACGTTTAGCGTCAACAAATAATCAACATTCAACAGATTATGAATTAAATTCTGGCGTTATTGCAAGTGATAGTGAATCTTATTCCGATATTAATTGTTATTCAATAAATAAAGATAGTATTAATTCTATTGAAGATGAAACAAAATTTCATGCTGGAAAATCATTGAATTTATTGTCGGAAACTGGAGAATTGGGTGATAATAATAGTGGTACGGATATTGTTATTCTTGAAGAGGGTTTGGCTGATGATGATTCGTGGGTTGAAGAAGTATCGCATGATGAGGATGAACAAAGTGGGACAACTGTTACTGAAGAGAGTTCAGAGGATGAAATTAATAATGTTGGCGATCGTGAAGAAGAATTACGTGGTTATCATCGGCAAGCTATTGATTTTACTCTTCATACAATTGTTGAAGAGTCGTGTGAAGAAAGTGAAGCTGAGCACAGTTTGGGATTGAAAAATTCGAGGAAATTACGACCGCCATCGACGTCGGATTTAGAAAAATATTTTTTCTTTGGACTTGGCGGTGATCAAACTTCAAATAATTTTACAAACAACAAAGATAATTGTACGGCCAATGTTAATGGTATTAATAATCCAATTAGTAATAATAATAAAAATGGAAATACACAGGAAATTGATAGCTTTTCTGAGACTTCATCTGTGTATTCAGAAGTGCTTGAATCATTGGGACAAGATGATATAGTTTTTGATATGGAAACAAATACAAATGATTTTTCAAATTCGTCTCGTTTAGAAAAGTATTTTTTATCAGAATTTTTGGGTTTTGATAAAGATCGACGTGACTCGGATGGATCAGTTGGAAGTGATTCAGAGGGACATCCAAGTCCTGAAGCTCAACGTCGTAAGCGATTGGTTCGTGCTAGAGGCACTGGAAGATCTCATAGTTCATCATTGGATAATTTATTGGCTTTGGCGCAGAGTAATCAAAATTTAAGTTCACAAAATTCGCTTCAGGATTTAAGTATGAATCAAGATTCACAAGATACACAATCGGAAGATTCATCAACGGGAAATGACGGTATGGATGATGGACAAACTGCGGTGTTTGGTATTGATGGACAATTTGATACTGTTAAACGTAAGAAAAAAAAGCCACGAAATTTAGGGAGTCAAAGTCCACGAATTGTTGAAGACAGAAGTAAAAGTCCAGATTTAAGAGATGGTATTGTTAAATTAACTGAAATATCAAATAATGAAAATGAAATTTATCCAATTAATTCTGATGAAAGTCATGATAATATTGAAAATATTTATGGCAGTGAGAATGCTAGTGATTATATTGTTAATGTATCGAGTTCTAATAATAGTGTAATTAATAATAATAGAGACGGTGTTGTTGAAAATGATTTAAAAATTACTGAAACCAAAACAATACATTCAATATTAAGTTCAAATACTTCAAATGTATTTTCGCCTAATGCAGATAATCGTCAAAATATAAATGAAACTGATTCATCAAGGAATAAACAACAATTACGTGATTCAGGTTTTATTGGAAGTTGTGATGATTTACTTCATCATCAAAAATCCATAACAAATGACAGAAAAAGTGACATTAACCTCAAAAATTCAAATATCGACGATAATAAAATGAAAGATAATAATTCATCTCACGCAATTAATAAAATTTTACAAACATCAAATAATTTACCACCACCAATTGCCAATACATCATTATCAAGAAAGGATAGTTTTAATAATTGGTCAAGTGATGAAGAAACTAATTTAATGATGTCAAAAATGCGACAATTTTTCAAAACTATGGTCGCTAATTCAAGTGGTGTCGCAGCAGTAATAATTAACAACAACAACAACAACAATAATGTTAACAACAGTAGTAATAATAATAATAATAATAATAATTCATCAACACCGTCGCCATTACCAAGTCCAAGATCATCAGAATTTACATCAACAAAATCACGAAATAATATACAAAATCGTACAAAACCACCGCAATTAGTTTATTTCGAAAATGAATTAACGAGATTAATGAAAACAGTGCCGGGAATTCGTGATGATCAAGTTCGTGAAATTGTCGAGTATCTTAGCTCAGAGGACACATGGTCAGACTCATACGACAGTTCAGATTACACTAGTTCTGATTTAGAAGGTGCAACAAGTGGTAGACGTTCAGCATTACAAGAACAAATATCTCAAAGTTGTCAGCAAATAATAAATAAATTTGACATAACCTCAAATGAACGAACTAAAGAAACGGAACAATCAATGCCAGCAAACACATGTGTTGGTCGTGATACAGCATTTGTTTATCAAAAGCTCGTACAAAGCTTTACTAAAATGGCCAGTGATAGTGTAAGCTCTGATACAAGCTCAACACCACATAGCAGTCCGCCATTAATAGCAAAAGTAATGCATCATATTGGCAGTCGTCTTGTTGCATTAATGCATCAAGTATCTGAAAATAATTCATCAGCACCCCAACAACAACAATCATCATCATGGCGACGTTATTCACAACATCATCGAACACCATCATCTGCATCAACAACCGAAGATGATGATTCAACATCTGATTCAGCCCACACACCAGTATCAAGTCACTTTCAATTACCCCGATCAAAATCACACGATCCATTATTATTAATCAACGGACATCCAACAACAATGGCGGGCCAAGAAGGTGAAGAACGTGAAGCAAGTGATTATGAAAGATTTTCATGGCGCGGAAGTTTTGAATCAGCATTAATGGCAGCAGATTCACGAACAAAACTCAGTTTGCTCGCTTGCTCTGGTGATATTAATGCCAATGCCAGTGTTAGCGCATTAGCAATGGCGGCCAAACGACGAAGCGCCGGTGATTTATTATTTAATCCAAAGAGCTTTTCACGCGAACAATTGGATCGTGTACGAAGTTGTGGATCTATTGGTGGTGGTAATAGTCCAAGTGTTAATGCAGCTGATACTGGTGTCGGCGATGTGTCAGTAGAGGATAAAATATGGAATAATCATCGACGTTCATCAGTGCCTGATGCAAATATTCGCGATGGATCCGGTGCATCTGCAGGCGATGATGATACTGAAGATGAATCAGAATATCCTGGTGATCCAAGAGCTACGACATTACCAAGAGGATTAATGGCAGTTAATTCTGCTAATGTTGCAACGAATTCTTTGCCTCGTTTACCAGCTTCAAATCCATCAACAATAAATCAAACAATGACAACAAATTCGCCAATGCATAAAGCACAGAGCATGTATCATTTCTTGCCACAATACACAGGAGTTAAATCAGCGCGTTATCGTCCGCCAGGCTTTGCAAGAAATAGTTTAACCAATAATCCAGCAGGAAATGTTGGACCTAAAAGAGCATTTAGTGCACCGGGTCTTCAAATAACCGGTGGACATAACCAACAAATTAATTATAAACGCGAACGTGAAGTTTCTCGATCACGAAGACGTGAACAAATTATTTCATTGGTTCCTGATGATGGTAGCAGTTTATCTGAAGCTTGTAGCACACCACTTATTGGTAATACCAGTCCAAGATTGATTGCTAGTCGGACAATGATTGATATTGATGATCCGGAACGCAGTGGATTACACACCGGTATTCATCATCATCATCATCAGCATCATGGTAATAATGATAATACCAGGTCATCATTGTCGAGTCTTGGTGCAAGATCAGATTCACTTGCGTCAGTTTACAGTGGCGCTGGTGAAGGCAGATGGTGTGGATCAGTTGCAGTTAAAGGCGAAGTTGAATTTTCATTGCAATATGATTATAAACAATTAGCATTTCAAATTCATATTAATCAATGTAAGGATTTGGCGCCAGTTGATATAAAACGCAATCGTTCTGATCCTTATGTTAAAGTTTATCTTTTGCCGGATAAATCAAAGAATGGTAAACGAAAAACTAAGGTTAAGAAACACACATTGAATCCGGTGTTTGATGAAACATTAAAGTTTCATATAAATTTAAATGGTTTAGAGACACGAACATTGTGGTTAACTGTTTGGCATTCGGATATGTTTGGTAGAAATGATTTTTTGGGCGAAGTGCGAATGCCATTGGAGAATAAAATATTTGATGATCCAACGCCACGATGGTATCCATTGCAAGAGAGAACAGAACCATTTGATGATCCAATTGCTTATAAAGGTGAAGTTATTGTTGGACTTAAATATGTGCCACCTAATAATTCAACGCAATTGGAACGTGAACGGGAATCAGTTGGTGTTGGTGATCGTGGTGGAATAGTTAAAGGAAAAAAATTATTAAATTATGGCGCACTTCATGTGCTTGTAAAAGAAGCAAGAAATCTTCAAACACGAACAAAGAATTCTGGTACATGTGATCCATTTTGTAAAAGTTATTTGTTGCCGGATAAAGGTCGGGCTGGAAAACAAAAGACACATGTTGTTAGGAAATCAGGTGGATCTCCAGTGTGGAATCATACGTTTATTTATAAAAATGTTACTTTAGAAGAGTTGGCTGAACGTGGTCTTGAGTTGACTGTTTGGGATCATGATCGTATTGCAAGCAATGAATTTTTGGGTGGTGTTCGATTTAATCTTGGTACTGGTATGATCACACAATTGATAATTATATGAAATAATAATTTAGTTTAATTTTATCTTAAATAATATGTTATAAAACAGACATAACCTTATTGTTGTTCAAACTTAGCGTTGTTAAGGACGTTCGTGAGCTACGCTAGAGTCAAATGAGTACTAACTTTTTATAAAATTTATTCGAGGCTTGCAAAAAAATTTGTAAAATATATTTATAATTTTACAATGATTTATAATTTTTTTTTATATGTACCAATTATTTTTAAGGTATTTATTTTAAAAAATCAGTTAATCCACATTAAAAATTGATTTGACTCCATTTACCAAAATTTACCAAAACAGTTTTAATTATCTTTATTAAAATAATTAATATTTAATTTAAACATTCGTCAACACCAGTTTTTTTGTGGAGTTATATAAACTACATATTTCAAAGAATATTTTTAAACATTATTTATTATTGTATCTACTCATACAATATACTTATTGTAATTTTAAATACATAAAAATGATAATTTTTCATAAGACTCTATGTTAAAAATTTGATTTTTGATCTTTAATAACTTTCTGAAATAATCGATAAAGCATTTTGAATTTTTGAGGTTAGATAGCTACATGATTTAACTTATCAAAACTAAAAAAAAAAAATTTTATCTACTAACAAGTCTCATGAATGAACGTCCTTAATGTAGACATAAATGTCTTGAGATCATGAAGTTTATTGTTATCCAAAATTAATTCTCTCAAATAATTATAGTTCTATATTATCAACATTTATTTTCATTATTAATATAATATTTAATTAAATTTTTTGCATGAATATCAAACAAAGTTAATGAATAAAATTTTCAATATTAATTAATATTGCTTTGATTTTCAGGAAAAAATCATGACAAATCAGTTGATTGGATGGATGCAACTGGACGTGAATTATCACTGTGGCAAAATATGATAGAGAGGCCAAATTTTTGGGTTGAAGGTGCTGTAACACTTCGACCAAATTTGCATAATCATAGTAAAAATAATGCCACTTAATGAGATCTTCTATCACGTTTGTACTTAAAATATATATTATTATATACACATATACTTTATAAAAATAATTTATACATGAAATACTTTTTTATATATTTATCATATTAATGGATTATGGTACGTTATTATAAATAACATTTTACAAAAAAATTAATTCATTTATTGAATTTAATTGAATTTGTAGAAAAAGTGAATGGTTCTTTTCACTCGGGGAAAAATACATGTTTTCACAGAAAATTTCATTGATTAAAAATATAAAAAAAACACAAAGGGAAAAAATTGGAACGGTATATTTAATATAATTCAATATACCAGTCTTCCAAATTCAATGAATAATTCCAACGATTTGTTAAATTAATAATAAGAATTAACAAATGCAAAAAAAAAAAATTGTGCGGAAGTTATATGTACCATATTATGTACGAAATAATATTACATTATTTTGTATAAAATTTTTTTATCTATCTATATTTCTATTATATTGTTTTCTATATTATTAATTACAGTGATTGGATACGTAAGTTATAATCAATGGTAATTGGAATATATATTTGTATGTATCGAAAAATATAATGAATTTTTATACCGTTGATGTGTTTATTTTTTGTTGCGGAATATATTTATTATTAATTTTATTTGGTGATTTTATTTTTTAGAGATCATTATTCATGATAAATCGATTGCCCTCGGAATTCTTTCCTGAATATCGATGATGGCACTTTCCATATGCTCCTAAATAAATAAGTTGGAATAATAAATACATTTTGATTGATATTTGTTTTAGCAAATTAGAAAAAGGTTAAAATATGTGAAATTTCACATTAAATAATTTTATAACCTCAAAATCAAAGTTAAAACTCCAATTCGATTAAAATTTCATTTGTTTTTGCTATAATTTATTTATAATTTAAATATTGTTGATCAATTTTAAATGTTTTTAGGACTGTTGGACATTGAATTATTTTATAACCTCAAAAATCAAATTTGAAACTCCAATTTGATTGAAATTTCACACATTGCAATAATTTATTTATAATTTTAATTGTTTTTAGGACTGTAAAAATTGTCATCTACCTTTATGATCAAACGGACTGCGATTTGTTTGTGGCAATGGCGAATAATGATAATTTTCAGATATGAGATTAGATTGCTCCGACATTGAATTATCAGCTAAACAATGAGGGGAAATTTTAATGATTCGTAAAAATTGTCCACGATTTATAGCATCAACTCGTTCTGTTTGTGTAACCGGTCGAGAGTCAAGAAAACGAAGTGAATTTGGTAATATATGAATTGCATATAATCTATAACGATTATAGTCAGCTTCGTCATTGCTCAAAGGATTTGTGAGTTGATCTGGATATCCAGGATTGCCAAGAAGACTAACATATTCAATTTTTGGACAGCATTTACTTATCATCTTCAATGCATCATCAATATTAGTCATCTAAAAAATAACATAATCAAATGAAAAAATAATTTAGCTCAACTTAACCTCAAATAATATTGTTACAAAACAGATATAACCTTATTGTTATTTAAACTTAGCGTTGTTAATGTAGGCATAAATGACAATGTCTTGAGATCATGAAGTTTATTGTTATCCAAAATTAATTCTCTTAAATAATTGTAGTTTTTTATTGCTGAAATTGTTGTTAATTCATTGTATGATAAATCAAGACTTGAACAATTATTGCCAACAATTTTTAATAGTCCATGGGGTATTTTTTCAGCCCGTTGACCGGTATACCAAGCCTAAAAATTATTCGTGTACTTTTAATTAAATTTTAAAGAATATATATGGCATTTTTATTAAACAAAAATCTTGATAATGTGCTATTTAATTATTCAATATTTTACCAACCCTGTTATTACATATGGACAAAGCACTTCTATTAAAATCGTGTTGTATGTCTCTCGCCATTTTGCACAAAACATAATTATTAATGCAATCTGGCATGAACTCATTACGGTTGATAAGTAAAATATTGAAATGAAAACATGCGATAAATAAAAATGTTAAAAAGGTCAACAATAAGTAAGAAGATATACAGTAGAATTTTATTAATACAATTTATTTGAAATTTAAAAACATATGTTTGGAATACATGATAATTTTTCGTTGTTGGCTTTTGTTTATTGAAATACAGATAAACAAATATATCCGCATAATAATTATATGATGATAGAAAACGTAAATTTATCATCATGTATGGTCATTTGTTTGAAGATAAAAAATTCCAGATTCGTAAAAAGTTGATGTTATGGAAATCCTAGAGATGGCGCCTCAGCATCTCAAAATGGCCGACGTAGTATGTTAATTTAAATGTTTTAAAAACTCCAACAAATCTATTGCTTTTTTATAACTGAATATTGTAAATGAGAATAATTAACAACGACAAAGGACTGTATGACCTCAGGAATGAATATAAGAGATATATTAAAGATTAATAGAGAGTTGTGCTCGTCGTGGTCATTAAAGGAGATAAAGACGTTACAAAAATTTGCAAGAATTACATTCTTGTACTCAATATTAACATGAAGAATGAGGAGGAACATAATTATTTTATAACCTTTCTTATTTTATCTATTTGGACTATGAATACCAAACAATAGTCTTGATATAACCATAATTTACAATTTTATATTTGGTTTCAATAATGGCCGACAAAGTTCCGCCATTTTAAAACTCGTATCAAGGCTTTTAATATATATTTTAATTATTGAATTTTGATATACAAATAGATTGCCTAATGACTATTAACATCTTGCTGGCTCACGCTATCTTTATGACAATAATATATTACATATTACAACATACATAATCATTAAACTATAAATTTAATCTATCAAAACGTTGAATTATTATTGATATAAAAAATGTTTCAGGGTATTTTTCATTTTGGTTGCACAGCTGTAGACTATGAACACCTGTGTACCATTTATCCTCAATGATAGTCAGTAATATTCCACATCAGAAATGGTAAGTTAAATACATTTACATAATAATTTTTTATTCTATTATTAATACAAAAATCGTATTTTATATCAATAAATTACAAAATCATTTCGTTATATTTTTACATTTAATTATGCAATTTGTTTAAATAATCATGAATTTTTTTATTACTAGCTCGATTCACTGGAACAAACGAATCAATAAATGATTATAAAAGCAGCTACCAGCGACAAATAAATCTTGTATTCAAAAATATCGATGAATGCAAATAATTTTGAGGTTAAATTTATTAACATGAAACCCAAATATAGCAAAATTTGTCATAAATCAAACGAATTTTTAATATAATCTATTTTCTTTATTGATATCATTCATATTATACAACAGAAAATATTCATCAGTTCTTATAATGATGGCATTTATTAACTAGTTTTTAAAATTATTACTCAGATATTCATAAAAAAAACTTATCAATATTTTATAAACCAAAATTTAACCTTATCAATTAAGCCTCACTAATTATTAATTCTTATTCTCAAGGCCTGATAAAAAAGAGTCAAACAATTAAATGACGCGTTATCCCATAACAAGTAAATAAATGCAGTAAATCTATTTATTTTTCTTCAAATGTTTCAATAACTATTTTTATTTAATTATCTACTGGCACAACTGACAATTTTTTTTTTTTTACGACTTAACCTTGCTTTTCATAGCACTATTCAAACTGATAAATACAGATAGACGACATTAAAATATTACACTTGAAACTTTTCAAATTTTTATCCACAAAAAACTTTGCCTGCGGTTATTATTGACATTGATCAATAACGTAGACCTATAATCAACTGTTAATTCGTTCAGTATCATCGATTCCATGATATATTTTTAATATTAGAGATATTTCAGGCAGTTTAAAAAATATTGTCTAACCATAAAACAAAAAAAAAAATGCAGTTATCTAAAGGAAAAATAACGATGAATTTAATATTGTGGGGATGGATTGCACTTCCATTGGCCATCAGTGCATCTAACGATACAGAAAATTTAGGTAATTATATTTTTTAATTATAATCAGTAAATATATCTAGTTAAAATTAGAAATAAAATTTGTAAAATTTATATTTTATCAAAATTGTATTTTTATTTTCTAGTGCGACATAAAAGAGACAATGTACCTGGATATTTGACGATAACATATGAGGATAATTCTGAAATTAAGACGGTATTTTTATTGCGAATAATTAACACTTTGGCAACTTCAAGTACACCAGTATATACGACGAAATATGATCCTCTTTATATTTATCCTAGACAATTTCAGTGCAATATTTCTCCGATGAAATATTATCTTTCAGAATATGTATGTATTATTTTAATAATGGAGAAAAAAAATTATAAAATTGATCTATAGTTTTCATGTTTAACCTAAAATATATTTTGATTTGTTCTGCAGAATGTTGAAAAAGTTGGGAAACCTATTTTTTATCATGGTGTGGACAGTTTTTCTGCTCTAACATTGTTTGATTATGATAAAACATTGGTAAGTGTTTAATAATATTTTTATAAAAAGAATTTTTTATGGTTTTATAGGTTAGAAAGGTTTTTGTTCTAAAATTTGAATATTAATTATGTTATTTCAGCATGGGGTTATTAGTGAGAAATTTTATATAGATGGATTGCCACTTAGTCAAATAGGAGATGTGAATATTGTAAAAAGTTATATGCATTTGATATCCAAAGATATTGTTCCACGAATGAAAGATATGACGAATAAGGTTAAGAATAATTGCAATCGTGAATCATCATCTGCACAAGGTATTATAAATTTCTAATAAGTATTTTAAAGTTTGAATTCTCTAGTTTTCAAATTTTCTTATTGATATAGAGATTATAATTACAATTATGATAATTTTTTTAATTAATTTATTTCATGAATGAAAGTTATTTACAATGTTAAATTAAATTAAAATCGTGATGATATTTTTATTTACAGAATCTTCAGATGATTTGTTGGGTATTAATCCAAATGATTATCCTATAAATACATTATATCCAGAAATATTAGTGGGAATTGAAACTTTATCACCAATGTTTGTATATTCGTTTATACTTTATGTTTTTAGGTTATGTCTGAACGATTTTTTTAATAGTAATTTAATTATAAATTTTGTTGTAGGCCATTGAAGTATCATGAATTTAGACAGGTTTATATGTATGTACTGGCGTACTGGAATGTTGTGGATATGTTATTTAAGAATTTAAAAACAATTGATATTAGAATTAATATCGCTGCAATTGTAATGGGAACAGTAAGTTTAGTGAATTTAAATACGTAAAAAGATTAATAATCGATTAAAGTATTTTATATATTTATTTTAAACTCCAACAGGATTCTCTGAGTTTTCCATTCATACATGAAAATAGAGATCGTGTTGCGAAAGATGGATTTAATACAATTTTAAAGAAAGGAGCACTTAATGGTCTTGGAAAACATTTTTATCAATTTTTAGATAAGTTGGATCGCGACTCATTTGATTTTTTAATATTCATGACAAGGTAACATGGTAATATATTTAATTAGTGTGCTCCCATAGTAATTTTCCCTTTTTTAATTAACCGAAAAAGCTTTTTTTTTTTATTTTAAGTTGATCAGAAGATAGGTGAAGGCAACTTAATATCTATTTCACACGCTAAATATTAACTATCTCATAAACAACCGCTAATAATTACCATAGTTATTTTTATAACTCTAAATATAGGGGAAGAGTGATATGAAAGAGCCGGTTTTGAAAAAAGGGATAAATAATATAAGAGGAAATAAATAATTAAAAAAATTTGTGATGAAACATTTTTCAAAATTATCGGTATTTTTGGAGGTTATAACCATTTA
>JAQQBS010001425.1:2957101-2971210 GCA_030347275.1 Microctonus aethiopoides
AAAAAAAAAAAAAAATAAATGAAAAAATTGAATAAATAAATGAAAAAATCGAATAAACAAATGAGGAAATAAAATGAATAAATAAATGAAGACATAAATAATTTATTAATTTAATACGATTAATTTGTTTCCAAAAATAAAAAAAATAAATAAATGAAAGAATCGAATAAATAAATGAGGAAATAAAATGAACAAACAAATGAAGATATAAATAATTTATTAATTTAATACGATTAATTTGTTTCCAAAAATAAAAAAAAAATAAATGAAAAAATCGAATAAATAAATGAGGAAATAAAATGAATAAACAAATGAAGACATAAATAATTTATTAATTTAATACGATTAATTTGTTTCCAGCAAAAAAAAAACAAATGAAGCAAGATTGCTAGACGAATTTTCGTCAACAGAGTACTAAAACAGTTTGTTTGGGAATTATTTTTACTGTGCTGCCACGGAAATTTTAGTTTAATGTTATTCAAAAAAAAAAAAAAAAATATCTGCACTTATTTAAAATTTTCTGACTCCATATTAATTTTTCTTCAATTTGAAAGATAAACATTTCTAAAAATGTCATTTATGATTGTTTTGTATTGCACAGCACAGTAAAATTTCGTAGATTTTTCTCTCTCCATGTAGCATTTTTCTTCAAATCAACATTGGTTCACTTTAACTCTAAAAATTCAAAACAATTTGTGTACTAAACATTTTTTTTTAAGGTTAAAATCCCCTCTGTCCTAGTTATTAAACAAACTTCCCCTCAGATGCTGATGATTTAATACACAAAACAAAAAATTGACCTTAGATTTATAAAATAGATACACAAAAAGTTGGTCGTTTTGTGATGATGATCAAAATGGGGAAATGGGAAAATGTTTTGGGGTTTTAGCAAGAAATATTTGATTTCTTGTAGGAAGTTTATCGGAAAGGTTATATGAATATAATGGAGCGATAAGATGAGGTCCAACTGATTGGGAATTAACTAATGTTTTTGAAACAAAAAAAATATTTCCAAAAGCAAAGTCTTCCAAAATTAGTATTAATAATGGTTTTTTTAAAAATATAACTAGCCTTAACCTGCAGCTCCACTCGCGTCGAAATTAAGAAATATTTGTTACTCAAGGTATTTAATCTGATGTTTGACACACTTAAATAATACATATTATTCTACAAAAAAAAAAAAAAAATCGACATTTGTTGTGAAAAAAACCATTCTGAAGGTAAAATTTTTTCAATCTGTAAAAATAATTAATTAAATCCAAGTCTAAGTGAATTAATTTATTTGATATACTCATGGTCTTGTACACATGAAATAATTATATTATACGACTTCGTATCGACTAATTGATGCATGAGTACGCCACGAGATGGAAACAGAATGGGATAATTCTCTTGCAGCTTTTCTCCTTTAGTTGTCACGATATTCACTCGCATCGTGGACGACCTCGAACGTGGTAATTGCGAATAATTACATTCTCTTCGAGTCATTCATTCAGTTTGCTCATCTCCAATGACTGAATTGGTTTAATACACAAATTGAAAATTCGTCTAAATGAAAATTTCTTGTGCACACTCAAAGCTTTCCTTTTTCATATCCAACTTTCAGTGTAATAAAATTTAAATAAATTTTTTAAAACGTTGACTATTATATAAATAACTCAACTACAATATTATCCTTCATCATCGAACGATAAAAAAAATAATCAAGCAAAAAAAAAGTAACAATTAATATAAATTAATTAAATAATTTTGATGATCTATAAAAATTGTCTTTTATATATTTAATTAGTGCCACAAGTTGTGATGGAAAAAAAATACTTTGTATCGAATACAAAGAGAAGAGAAGAAACAATTTTTTTTTTTCATCGATAAAAATAATTTTGTATATAAAACTTGAGTAAATAATAAAAGATAACATTGTTGGGTGGATAAAGTACACAGTGTATACAATCAAACGTGCGATTCCTTCATTTCCTTCCAACGTTTATTCTGGATCAACAATGTATCTTGTATTTTCACAAGTTTCCTCAGTCTTTATATCTCGTCTTTTGTTTCATCGTTGGTAAAGAGTGAGGGTAAGATGATCCTCAAGGAAAGAAAAGAATATCAAGACCGGATGTTTTTTCAGTTTGCTAACATGCCAGTATAAAATTTTCCAAACGTCCCTTCACTAAAGAAACTTTGAACAATTGAAAAAAAAAAAGAAACAATATTCATTTTTGAATGAAAAATATTTATCTTTCTGTTAATTAATTCGAATAATTTTCCTAGGAGGGTAAGAAAATATTGATGATATTAAAAGTGTCAATTTGGGACATAATTCTGACAATAATTTTCTCGAATGAACTGTCGTTAAAATTATGTCGACGTTATAATTTTCGTCAGGTTTATACGTTGACGGACATTTGGGGCTCTCGAGGGACGACAATGTAACGACAAACCAAATCTCGTACGGGCTATTCGCGATAAACGTATCACGTTGTCCTGCTGGATAACTGAATGGCAACGAGTTAACGAACGACGAACGGAAGTGGCATATATGAATATATTTCATCTATGTATCAATGTATGAACATAAATTTGTTAATGTGTGGATATGTGAGTGAGTATCGATCAATAAGTAATATTCATAGCAGCATATTTCTAATGGACCTGTTTGATGTCCTTTTGATATTGAACATGATGATAATTTGAAAAAAAATATCATTAATTGTTTGGTTTGAATTTTGAAAATTGAAAATAAAAATTTTGGTTCAGTTTTACTGTAAATATTAAATTACTCTTTTACAAATTGAACTAAAAATAACTGTAGTTTCATAGACAAAAAACTTGTGTGAAAATTTGGCACATGCAAATGATAATTTGAAAAAAATATTATTAATTGTTTGGTTTGAATTTTGAAAATTGAAAATAAATATTTTGGTTTAGTTTTACTATAAATATTAAGTTATTTTTTTACAAATTTAACTGGAAATATCTGTAGTGTTAAAAGCAAAAATTTGGTACAAACATGATGATAATTTGAAAAAAATATCATTAATTGTTCAATTTGAATTTTGAAAATTGAAAATAAATATTTTGGTTCAGTTTTACTGTAAATATTAAATTACTCTTTTACAAATTGAACTAAAAATAACTGTAGTTTCATAGACAAAAAACTTGTGTGAAAATTTCGCACATGTAAATGATAATTTGAAAAAAATATCATTAATTGTTTGGTTTGAATTTTGAAAATTGAAAATAAATATTTTGGTTTAGTTTTACTGTAAATATTAAATTAATTTTTTACAAATTTAACTGGAAATATCTGTAGTGTTAAAAGCAAAAATTTGGTACAAACATGATGATAATTTGAAAAAAATATCATTAATTGTTTGGTTTGAATTTTGAAAATTGAAACTAAAAATTTTGATTTAGTTTTACTGTAAATATTAAATTACTCTTTTACAAATTGAACTAAAAATAACTGTGGTTTTATAGACAAAAAACTTGTGTGAAAATTTGGCACAAACAAATGAAAATTTGAAAAAAATATCATTAATTGTTCAGTTTGAATTTTGAAAATTGAAAATAAAAATTTTGGTTTAGTTTAACTGTAAACAGTTAAATTACTTTTTAACAAATTCAACTGAAAATATCTTTAGATTCACAGGCAAAAAATATGTGTGAAAATGTGCCACAAAATAATCGTAAAAATATTTCAACATAAATTTCAAGTGGACTTTCACACAAAATTCTCTACTCAACACTGATGGCGTCTCGTTAACAATCATATGAAGCATGGAAAATTGGAGACTTTACCATGTTGGAACAAGTTTGCGATTGTTCATATCCTACTTAAGAGAAAGAGAACATAGAACATATAGACGACTGCAATGACGAGAGAGCGTTGACGACAACGACAACGGTAGCTCAGCCGACACATAAATTTCGCGAGCACATGGTGCCTGGGCTTATGAACAATAACCCGGCATGGTTCCCCCGTCCGTTGTCGGCCGACTACTCAAGTAATTACAGCGTCCCATAAACATTCCGTGCACGGCTCAATCTCGTCGAACGAGCCATCGAGTAGAGAGAAAGAGAGAAAGCTGAGTATAAGCGAATGAGAAAGCTACATAAGCTGCTTGGCTGATGGTTAAAGGTTGCCAGCAATAACGTAGCACAAGTAGTGTGGGTGAACTTGGGGGTGGGATCCAGCAATGAAAGCATTCAACGCCCTATAACGACCGAGTGGGTGAACCTCGTGGTGGTTACGCACAAAGTAATTGCTAACAATGTTATTCATTGTGTAAATGTATTTTTAGAAATAAATTTTTATGTGCTTTTGTTTTATCTCTTTAGCTTGATGATTTGTTCAAAATTAGTGATGAAAAAGTCAGCTTTATATGGTCCTTCAAAAATCTCTTATTAAGAAATTTTGAGTGGATTTTTAAACTAAATTTTTCCCTGTGCAGGGGAAGTGTGAAGATTTCGTTGTCAAAAAGTAAGTTTTTGAGTTCATTTTATTTGTTTTTTGACGTCTATACGGAGAAAACTAATAGTAATATGATTATACAATAATTTTATAGATATATTAGGGTTTTTAATACCATATATATTTTGCAGGCGAATTTTTAAATTCATACTAATTTTCGAGGTTATGTTTCTTGGGAGAATACGTTTTGAAAGAGCCGGGCTGCAGTGTGATGAAAAAAAGCCAGCTTTATATGGTCCCTTCAAAAAGCTCTTACTAAGAAATCTAAAATAAATAATGATACAGACTCAGATACATCAAATAAAATTATATAAGTTCTTAAAAAGATCGTACCTAGTCAGATTGCAATGATTGATCTCAAACGACTAATTTCATGAGAATTTCTTAGATTTAAGTGAATATTTTATCCAGAGTTTGCGTTATATAAAACGTTTTATAATTATATAAGATATAAAATTATATCTTAACATTATTAGTAAATAATATCTTTGTTAATCTAAAATTTCAGTATTGTAATAAGAACTTGGCTCTTTCAAAACATTGAGTGGCTTTTTCAATGCCTATGTATTATGAAACACCCGAATTTAATTACTTTTATAAATGATTATAACCCCCAAAAATACCGATAATTTTGAAAAATGTTTTATGACATTTCAAATGAATTATTTTTTAAATGCATCTGAAGGTTTTTAGTCAACTCCTTCTTTCATTTTTTCTCATACTCGCTGCTATGAATTCCCGATAAGCTCACTCGTAAGCTCCATGGATACATAAATGTCTATCTCACTTTGTTCACCATGTTCCACCACTCATTATATAATTGGATCCAGTGCAAACAATAAACAATAAAGCACTTTTTTACATTTCTTTCATCCATTCTTCCCAGTAACTTTCATATCTTCACCATCAATAATTTACTTTAATTCTTTTGTTTTTTTTCGTTACACTGCGTTGAAAAATTTCCTTCAATGTAGAATATTATTCTTGTCTGTTTCATGAGGTTTGGTATCTCTCTATTTTCGCTTTCACGTCGTCAAGTTTCGTCCTGGTTCACGTGATGTTATAATTAATCGCTTCCTACATCATTACGTCAAAGACGTTGCTTTTCCTTTGATGTTAACTTGCAATAATTTCACAGACAGTTACGAGTTTGTTTCTCATATCTCGAGTCACTTATACATATAAATAATAAATACACATACACAAATATACATTAAATACATTACAAAATTATTAATTTATCAGATAAAATATTTTATCATTCATCATAGAAACAAAATTATTTATTTAAGTTTGATAAATAAAATATGATTGTTCGATATGAAGTAAAACTATTGAAATTATCTTTACTACAATTTGATAAGACTTTTTTGATATTACATTAATTTTGTGTGATGCCAGCGGCGCTTTTGTGACGAGTACTATCATATTTTTAAATTGAGAACATCGTTGTAAAGTTTGTTCTAAAATTTTTGTTGAGAATAAATTATACTTTAAGATTCTGATATGGAATTTATTTATATAATTGATTTTATAATTTTACCTGCAAAGAAAATCGATAAAGATAATCTTGCTGATGTTGCTGATGAAAAACTTGATGATGATGTTGATTATGTTGTTGATAATTTTGTTGCTGTTGATAATGATGATAGTAAACATTGTTTTGTTGATTATCCAAATAATTTTGATTGTATTGTTGTTTTAATAATGATTGATGTTCATGTGGCTGATGATAATAATTATTGTACCAGCTGTGATTGTAGTTATCCATTACAAATTAATTATCAACCAGTGGACTTAATAAAATCGCCTTTATGAGGCGTTGTCATTAATTTAACGCGACCAAACATATTAATTAATAATTAATTATAATTTGTTTAATAATTCTTTGTGGCAAATTTATATTAATAATTGTCTTTAAATCACTTTCTTTTTTGTTGTCATCAGGAAAAATCAGTGAGACTAAAATGTTTAATTCAAATGTGTATTTAATTTACAAATAAAAAAATAGAAAAGGAGGAAAGTTAATGAGTTTGTTTATCAGCTAATTGTTAATCGATTTTGCATAAAACATGACGAGTTAGAGATGAAATGGGATGTAAAAATGGTGTGAGAGTGTTGGATTTATTTATTTATTTATTTAAAGAGGTACTGGTGAAGTTAATAAACATTTGTTGTTAATTTAACATGTGGCAATTGAGCTAAGTGATAATATTGAAAATGAAAAAAAGAAAAAAGAAGAAATGTAAAAATAGCAAACGTTGTTATATAATTTTGTGAGTTGTGGTTTTTTGTTGATTAACGTTGAGAAATAATTTTATGTTTATTTTCTCTCAGTTGTTT
Organism: Microctonus aethiopoides; assembly: GCA_030347275.1. Classification (NCBI taxonomy): domain Eukaryota; kingdom Metazoa; phylum Arthropoda; class Insecta; order Hymenoptera; family Braconidae; genus Microctonus; species Microctonus aethiopoides. Next base: position 2,963,919 of record JAQQBS010001425.1, read on the forward strand.
TATTAAAAATAGCACGCACAGATATTCACAAATACACAAATATAAACACAAAAATGAATATTAAGTAATGAAAACGATTGGAATATTTGTAAATCTGATGGCGTTTTAATGGCCATATTGAGATTAAAAATAATCGTATTGCACTGGATGAAGATCGCGAGACGACTAAGTAATTTTTATTTTTAATGTAAGATACCAAATGAGAATGACGGGGGGTCAAGAGAATTATCATATTGTATCCTCCCTACCACTGTGGTACTTTGGATTTTTAGAATGGGATGAAGAAGAAGAAGATTTTAAACAACATCACGATTTTATGATGACGATGAAGATGATGAACCGGTTGAGATTTGAGTTCTCACTGGGGGGTCGCGAGAAAGGTGGATCAAAATGTGAAAGGGCCAACACAACTCATGTGAATTTCATTGGACCAATCATTTGAATGCCCCCTATGGAAGAATACCAGTTGGTTTGGTGAAAAAAAATCCAGTTTTCATAAGCCTTCAATTGCGGATGTGAAATTAATTTGTTTATTTTTCCGGATGATTTTCGTTTGATAAAATTATGAATAATAAAAATACTTTATTTATTTTTATCAAATAACTCAGCCATAAAATTATGATAAAAAAATTTTTAGTGGACTTTTACACTAAATTTTATATTGTATAGGGGGGGAGTGATGATTTCGTTGTCAAAAAGTAAGTTTTTGAGTTCATTTTATTTGTTTTTTGACGTCTATACGGAGAAAACTAATAGTAATATGATTATATAATAATTTTATAGATATATTAGGTCTTTTAATACCATATATATTTTGCAGGCGAATTTTTAAATTCATACTAATTTTCGAGGTTATGTTTCTTGGGAGAATATGTTTTGAAAGAGCCGGGCTGCAGTGTGATGAAAAAAAGCCAGCTTTATATGGTCCCTTCAAAAAGCTCTTACTAAGAAATCTAAAATAAATAATGATACAGACTCAGATACATCAAATAAAATTATATGAGTTCTTAAAAAGATCGTACCTAGTCAGATTGCAATGATTGATCTCAAACGACTAATTTCCTGAGAATTTCTTAGATTTAAGTGAATATTTTATCCAGAGTTTGCGTTATATAAAACGTTTTATAATTATATAAGATATAAAATTATATCTTAACATTATTAGTAAATAATATCTTTGTTAATCTAAAATTCCAATCCTGTAATAAGAACTTGGCTCTTCCAAAACATTGTGTGGCTTTTTCAATGCCTATGTGTTATGAAACAGCCGAATTTAATTATCTTTATAAATACTCATAACCCCCAAAAATACCGATAATTTTGAAAAATGTTTCATCACAAATTTTTTTAATTATATATTTCCTCTTATATTATTTATCCCTTTTTTCGAAACTTGCTCTTTCATGCCACTCTTCTCCTACAAGATCAAAGACGTCCATGTTCATCAGTAGACACCCTCTAACATACATATTACAAATATACACACAAGTATTCGTAAATTAAAAGCAAACCACATGTTACCTAACTTTCTAGCTTCGCGTCATATTTCACACTTTTCATTTTTTCCACAAGCTAATTGAATTCCCCAGACTGTTGGCCTTCTCCCACACTTTCATCAACCTCACTTTCATCCAGTCCACCTTGTCTACATTCCACATACACTCTTCTCCCAATCCTCATCTCCGACACCCGAGTGTTCGTGGCAAATCGGTGGTGCAGCGCATAAAACGACGAAACCGCACGTTAAAAGTGTCCAAGCGATGATCCAATTGTGCTTTTCGTTTTATGTTCATGTCGTCCACTCTTGCTTCACCCACACCACGATCTCCTTCATCAGTTTCACCACAATTTCCCACGATAATTGCCGAGCATTTTGTATTTTTCATATAGTCAATTGTGTAATCACAATCAAATAAATAATTGGTGGACAATTTAAATTCAGGATTAATTTTTATACACCGATGAAAATAATTCTGATTAATGAGGAGCAAAATGATCAATGAAAGTGAATAAATAAATTATTTGAGTGGTGTTGTATTGTCCTATAGTGGGCGTAATTTGAGCTTCTAGGCTGACGTCGAAGCATCATAACAGATAGAATACTCTTGAAAGTCAATACCAGTATCCAATTGCGAGCAACTGAGAAAGCTTTATACAATGAGAGGACGAGAGGGAGTGACTGAAACGGCTCTTGTTGTTCAAAGTATATAACAGGATAGGTAGGAACAAACTAATTGGCAGGTAGCATTCAAGAAATTCAAACAAAAGAGGATGAGCGATGAGAGGTGTAAAAGAAGTGAGGAGATGAAGGAAAAATAAAAGATCGAAAGAGAAATGAGTGGATTGGAATTGTGCAAAGCAATTTCATATGATCGATAATTTTCGAAATGTTGGCTTAGGAGATAAAGGAAAATATAAAGATAAGAAGACAGACGCGAATGAAATTGGAAATTGAGAGAAACAAAGGACATCTGTTTTCTTGTATTTCCCACTTGTTATGTCAAACAATTTAGTTTTTGCTACTCTTGAATTGAATACTGTTGTAAATTGATCTTCTGTGAAGAGTTCATTCGGGAATTAAATGAAATATTTGTTGTGATCATTTATTTTTATCGTTTGATTCGTTGAATAATATTAAGTGAAATATTATCAGATTATGAAAAATGTTAGAAAGTTTAGAAAACTTCTAAACTTGAGGATGACATTTTAATTTGAGTTCCAATTTAAGGACATTCGTTAGCGAAATGTTTTAGTAGATAAATTCTTTTTTTTTAGTTTTGATAAGTTAAATCATGTAGCTATCTAACCTCAAAAATTCAAAACGCTTTATCGATTATTTCAGAAAGTTATTAAAGATCAAAAATCAAATTTTTAACATAGAGCCTTATGAAAAATTATCATTTTTATGTATTTAAAATTACAATAAGTATATTGTATGAGTAGATACAATAATAAATAATGTTTAAAAATATCCTTTGAAATATGTAGTTTATATAACTCCACAAAAAAACTGGTGTTGACGAATGTTTAAATTAAATATTAATTATTTTAATAAAGATAATTAAAACTGTTTTGGTAAATTTTGGTAAATGGAGTCAAATCAATTTTTAATGTGGATAAACTAATTTTTTAAAATAAATACCTTAAAAATAATTGATACATATAAAAAAAAATTATAAATCATTGTAAAATTATTAATATATTTTACAAATTTTTTTCAAGCCTCGAATAAATTTTATAAAAAATTACTACACATTCAACCCTGGCCGCACCTCACGAACGTCCTTAAACGAAAGGAAAATTTATCGATTTTGAAAAATATAAATTTCAATAGTCCCGTCATATGAATTATGTTTTAAACCACAATTGGAATATTCCACGTGACATTTATATGAAAAATACTTCTAGATACACGTGCACGTCTCTGTATTTTCCATTTCCTATTTCTTCTTTCATACTTTCTTTCAATTCTCCTTTAATATCACCATCGTTAAAATCCAATGTTGAACGACACAAAGTTATCCGCTATGACGATCGGGATTATGGTCACACAGTTCCATGAGGGTGAATTCTTGCAATAGCATGTGCTTTCTTCCTCTTATATCCGTATTGCGAATAAACACGCGATAGAGAATTGAATGTTTGGTAGAGAGTTGCTGGACTTGCAACACAATACAGCGGTCAGGCTCGCCAAGTATTTTCCAATTACGTCTTGTATGAACAATCTCTGCTTTCGTCTCCCTTACATCCCCTTTGCTTTTCCCCATTCACAACCCCCCCACTAGCAATAATAACCATTGGCGAATGTCATATTTTTTTTTATTCATTTTGTCATCCACTAAAAAGATAAAAAATAAAATGAATAATACAAATAAAATAAATACCTAATAAATATAATAAAAATATTTCTTTCATGCATTTTACAAGTAGGAAAACTTTTATCTTTGAATATAAATAAACTCTAAAGAGACAATGGTTGGAGTTTATTTAAAAAAAAAAAAATATATATATAAAATAAAACAAAAACATTGTAGAATAAAATTTACATGTTGGCGGTTATTTTTAGTGACTTAGGAATGAATTACCATTTTATTCTTCACCCTTTTTAAATTCCACCAGACAAAGCTCAAAACTATTCTGGTACCTTTAAATCTACTGAGGGTTTTAAAATGTCTAACGTATACTTGGGCAAGTAGGAAGAGGAAGTGAACTTTGTACAGTGGCACTACATCAGGAAATTAAATAATAAAAAATTCAATGTTGAATATGAAGTAATGGTGATGGTAGCTGGAGAAGAAGACAAACAGATAGATAAATATATACGTATAAAAGGATATAAAAATTTACAGCTGTTGCTATATCACCTGGCTTGTCACTTTTCTATCAGTGTGTACTAATTCAAGTGAAAAAAAAAATATATTTAACCCATTGGCTCATTCGCCACGAATTCAACCCGGAAATTCTGCGTAATATTCTGGCATTGGTGGAGAGATTTTAAGAAACTCTTGCGGGGGGTTTGTAATGCTACAGGGGGTCGAGTTGAAAAAAAAACACTTCTGTTTTTTTTATTTTTTTTTTTTTTTTTTTTTTAAATAACAAACAGGAAATGGTCGTTTGACAGGTTTACTGTGGGAAGAAACGTTGTGACCTGTTTGTTGGACTGAGAGAGGGAAAAATAACCGGTTTTTATTAGAACCCCCTGCGAAGGGAATTATACAAAGGGTGAAGAAAAAATTCAGCACTAAATTTTTATCTTTTACAATTTTTAATTTTTCTTTTTAAAATATTATTAAAAATATTTTCTACTGAGATTTCATTTTAATAATTATATTCAAATGAATATAAAACGTCCTTTTTTTTTTAATTTCTTATGAAATATAAATATTTCTTTACGTCAAGTAAAATTAACTTGAAATTTTTTATCATACAAAATTTTTTTTTTCTTTCTAAAATTAAATTATTCTTTTTTTTATAAATATAAAAATAAATATTCTTTGGCAATGCACAAATATATAAACATAAATTAGAATAAAATAAAAAAGTAAATAAAAATCCGGCACTAGATTTTTTTTATCTTTTACAATTTTTAATTTTTCTTTTTAAAATATTATTAAAAATATTTTCTACTGAGATTTCATTTTAATAATTATATTCAAACGAATATAAAACGTCCTTTTTTTTTTTTAATTTCTTATAAAATATAAATACTTCCTTACGTCAAAATTAACAAAAAATTTTTTATCATACAAAATTTTGTTTTTCTTTCTAAAATTAAATTATTCTTTTTTATAAATATAAAAATAAATATTTTTTGGCAATAAAAATTAGAATAAAATAAAAAAATCAAATAACTTCGCCAGTATATTTATAATATTAGCAAATGTGTATACATTTTCATTTAAGGGTTGTATACAAAAGTGATATAATGAAAGTGTTACGTGTATAAATATTCTACTATTGGTGTTGGTTGTATAATAACGACAACGATCCACGGAAATGGCTCGTTTAATACGATACTCGTTTCGGTACGATAATGGTATAGGCAGGCAACAGATGTGAACGCCATTGCAATTTCGTCATGAAACTCGTATAAACATCTCCATATACATGTAACCCTCAGAAACATTTCCAATTTTATTTTAACCCAACATAAAAAATATTTATCATAATTGAATTGAATAAAAAAAATTCATAACAAACAAATTTCATCCTTTAATTTATTTAATTTTTCTATTTTATATTTTTAATATTTATATGTATATTCATACATAAACATTTGTTGCATTGCCAAAAGTTATGTTGCACATTATAATAAATAATAAAACTTTGTGCCAATTTTGAATTTAAATTAGTGAATAAAAATGAAAAAAAAAAAAAAATTGATTAATTTTTGATTATAGAGAACAAAAAGAAATAAAAATCCACACATTTGTGAGTTGGTGTATGAGGAATAAATGAATGAGAGAGAAAAAGAGAAGAATAAAAAAATCTAAATTTAATTTTCTAAAATAAAAAAAATTTTCAACTTTTTAAATTTCTAATGGCAAAAAATTATTTTTCATTATAATTGCAAGTTGGAATAATATTTATAAATATATTATTTAATAAATATGTATATATTTAAATATTGGATGTGTTTAAAATCGATTGAGAAAAAGGAAGTGAATAAAAAATAAAAAAAAAATGTGAATATGGAAGTGAAAAAACGAGCAAAAGAGGAAAACTTTTCTAAACAAAGTTGCCATTCTTCTCTTCCACTGTCTCTTTACAACCCTCTTTTACCTCGCTGTTGTTTTCCTTTGGGGATGGTTTTTTGCCTGAAGATAACGAGCAAGCCATACATATTAATGAGATCTATCGATCGTTTTCTACGAAACCTTATACAGTACATCACCTAGCATATAGACATTTACTTACTTTCAAAACTTTTTTTTAAAAAAAAGAAAAAAAAAAAAAAAGATAAAAAAAATTTTTTCATAATTTATTTTTATTTCCAATATCATATTTAACGTTCAATTAATGTCTTTATGAATTGTTCTCTACTTATAAATTGATAAATTTTATTTAATGTTGATGGAAATAAACAAGATGAATATTTAAATTATTATATATTTTATTATTATTAAATTTTCGAGTGTATTGAGTGTTTAAATTACCAGAAGCAACTTTGATCCTACTATTTATTCACTTTCTTGTCGTTCTATTTTCGTGCTATAAAATTCTTCATACATATTAATAAGAAATCGATCGATTTTATCTATCCTCAGTCATTTAGTTTCCTTCGGTTGTTACTTTGTTTAGGAACATTGTTACATATATGTATTGGTATGTATATGAGCATAATTTATATATATTAGTGCATAAGCTCTTCGCGTTTGGGTGGCCGCGGTGGTTATTATGCCATTAGCTTAATGAAGTTATACAATGAACGAGCGAAAACCAACATGATAATATAGGATCTCAACTCGAGCGCAATTTTCCATGTACGTATAAGTATATACTTCAATAATTTTAATATATTTATGTATATATTCGTGTTTTATAGGCAGAGGAATATTGTATGATTATTTTTTATCATGGAGCGATAAGGAAAATATTTAATTTGGTTGTTGGAGGGGAAGAGTGGCATGAAAGAGCCAAGTTTTGGAAGTTTATCAAAAATAAATGGCGTCGATACGACGTATTGAAGATTTTGTTGTCAAAAAGTAAGGTTATGAGTTCATTTTATTTGTTTTTTGACGTCTATACGGAGAAAACTAATAGTAATATGATTATACAATAATTTTATAGAT
>JAQQBS010001425.1:2979808-2993566 GCA_030347275.1 Microctonus aethiopoides
ATTAATAGAATTATTTATTTATTTATTTATTCATTGAAATAAATATTTTAATAGATATTTTTAAATTGAACAAATTATTTTCATGTATTAATATTTTTTTTTTGCTCGATTAATACAATTATTTATTTATTTATTTATTAAAATAAATATTTTAATAGAAATTTTTAAATTCAACAAATTACACTGAATCTATTCCTGTTGGCCGATTTTTTCTATCACGTCTAGATTTTTCGATATGTATTTTTTTTTTCAATTTCATAAATTTTGTGTTTTTTTGAATTTTTTTGGTGCGTCAACATCACAACTAGTGTATATACAAACGAAATAAGTCTTAGCGAGTAGTAAGAGAAGGAAGGAAAGTGTTGAAAGTGATTTTTATGGTAGTACATATGGGCATGCACAGTATTCGCTGTAACTTTACAACAATTAGTTGAAAACTGGTCTTTCAATTGTTTACATTCTGTATCGAATATTTTGGTGAGTTTTGCATAAAGTTCATGTTCTTTATATTTTTGTTAAGTATTTTATGTGTAGTTTATGTATTTTTTTATGAACAGAGCCAATAAATATAAAATAGAAATAATAATAATAATAATAATAATGCAAATTGAAAAACGCTTCAGTGGAAAATGGTCAGCAGCAATGCTTGCTAATTTCTGTTGGTCGATTCGCCGAGAAACCTCAATGGAAACGATGAAAAGAAAAAAAAAAAAAATACAAAGTAACTTGAATTTTATCACCATGATGAGATATTTTACTGATATTTTTATGACTGTAAAATTATCATTTTTCACTGCAAAACTTGGACCGTAATATTTTTTCACCTTTTTATAATTTTTGTTACTTTAATAATGTCGTTTTTTGATTAAATGGACTTTATATTGAAAATCTATGTGCTGTAATTATTTGCATCTTGAATTCCTTGCTTAGAGCACAAAATATGATGAACTCATGCATGAAAACAATAAGGAGGAAAAAAATATTTTTTTTTGCAGACAAGTGTTATTTTTATGTATTAATATTTTTTTTTTGCTCGATTAATAGAATTATTTATTTATTTATTTATTTATTTATTTATTAAAATAAATATTTTAATAGATATTTTTAAATTGAAAAAATTATTTTTATGTATTAATATTTTTTTTTTGCTCGATTAATAGAATTATTTATTTATTTATGTATTAAAATAAATATTTTAATAGAAATTTTTAAATTGAACAAATTATTTTTATTTATTAATATTTGTTTTTTTTCTCAATTAATGTAATTATTATAATATAATAATTATTTATTTTTACTGCTGATTGTTCATTATTAATTGGAGTATTGAAAAATAATTCTTACGATTAATTATATTTTTTTTAAGCACGGAAAATTTCACGTTAAATGTAATATAAAATATTTATGTTTGAATTTTTATTTCTCAACTTTACATTGCACTATGTACTTTAACATAACTTTTGAATTCCGAGGATATATCATAATATAAACTCAAATATAAAACGTCGAGGCAACGTTAAATTCACGAAGAAAAAGAGGTAGAAAAAAATTTTTTTTTATCAAAAAATACAATTAATTTCATTCATTCCATCAATTTATTCATGCTACATATAAACATTGAATTAATATTCGTAACAAAGCTCTACCATGATTTTCCTTGTTTGAATAGTACCAAAATCAATGTTGGTTTATTTCTGATCGATAAAAATTTGCATATTCGTATAAATACAATTGGTTTTATTTATACCAATAGATAAAATCGCCAACATAACACTGCCAAAATACCAATAGATCTCAGCGAATCGAAGAGGATACATTGAATTTTATATACAGATATATTTGTAACGACAAAAGCTCTGGTGATTGGAAAAAAAACCAGTAGAAAAAAGCTATTTACAGGACGCCACCACCTGATGGCGCTGCATGCATATACACTACATTTAGATTTGAATCTTTAATTAGCTGTATATCAAATGAATCCATTTGACTGCACAGCACTAGACACTTTTATATATCCAACTATCCAACTATCTATTCGGATAAAATTCACAAACTCTCACAAATAAACAAACAAACATCGCAAAAGTATATTTTATATATTGAAAAAAAATTCTTGCATGAGGTTTTGCTCTTCTGTACATTTCTCTGTATCATTCTGCAATTCTACAGTGTGATATGATAAACGACTAGATCGCCATTGTATCGAACAGTTAATTTACATACAAAAAATAAAAATAAATACGAATGAAAAAAAAAAAAAAATTCTTTTCTTGTTTTGCTTTTCATATTGGAAAATTCGAATACGTAGAGATATGTATGAAGGTAATAAATATAAATTTAGGAAATAAAAAGTGTTCTTGAATCCTTGGAATAGATGTGTGTAAATTGGAAATGGTGATTTTGTTTATTTCATAAATCAAATAATATCGAATTTGAATAGGATTTATGAAACTGAGTTAAAGTGCATAAATGTAGTAACTAAAATTACCAATCATCTTCGCGCTTGCATTGGTATATTTTTATTTATTGTATATATAAATACGAGCGATTTTATGTATCTGCGTGAATCATTTGTAAATGTTTGTGTATGTATAAATGTTATTTATATTTATTTATCTGAATTATAGACAAACCATTTTCCCATTCGCTATGGCTAACTGACTTGAATATACCAATTTACGTAAAATTTAGTTTATATACTGAAATGGGAAGTGAGAGAGAATGTAAAAGACAGGGAAAATTGACTGTGTGTGTGTGTGTGTAATAATACTTGAATCCTCTCTAGTGTTTTCCAATTAATCTATGACCATATGCACCATATAAAATGGAGTTTACTTTAAAAAATAAAATGCAAAATTTTTTTCTCCAATTTTATGTAAATATTTATACGAGTTTAAATAAAATATTTTTTATCGTTAATTTATCATTAATTATTCTATGATTAATGAGTGTTATCTTTGTCGTTTGTGTATTTTAAATATGAAAGTTGGTTTTGAAAAAAAAAAAAAAAAAAAAAAAAAAAAAAAAAATGAAAAAAAAATTATGAAGGAAAGTGGTAAAAAAAATGAGGGAAAAAAATCAGACACTAAATTTCAACGAATCATGGCCACTGTGGTATAACGGTAGATGGTGCCTTTGCGCTAATTTGAAAAGTTTTTTTTTTTTGCCGCGCATGAGCTTTAAATTAAAAACTCTGGCGCGACATTCGCGCCAACTTGCCATCAGAAAAATAAATTAATCGCACAAAGTTTTCTAACTCTCCACACCCCCCATTTAGACTTCTCAGTTATTTTTTATTTTTCTCTCCGCAGCTTTTTAATATTACGATAATATTTTTTTTTTTTCTAATCCGAATTATATGATGGATATTAAACTCAAAAATGTTCATGAGTGAATGTGATTCTGAATATTTTATTTACATTACAATTATTAATAGTAGCTGATTAATAGCAAGCTTGAAAGCGTTAAAGCTCTCAATTATTTTTCTAGTAAAACCGAAATTAAGTTCACTATTAAATAACAGCTATTATTTTATTATAATACTGAACAATCGCTTGCTGAATTAAAAATCTGATTTTTAAATAGTGAAAAATTTTATTAAAAATTTTTTTCAAAAATTTTTTTGAAAATATTTTTTCTATTAAATTTCAAGACAAATTTTCAAGTGGACTTTTTTATATGAAATTTTCTACAGTGTATATCAAGAAATTAAATGAAAGTGTAACAAGAAAACAAAATTTTATTAAAAATTTGTTTTACAAAAATTTTTTTGAAAATATTTTTTGTATCAAATTTCAACACAAATTTTCAAGTATATTTTTTTATATGAAATTTTTTACAATCTATATTAAATAATTCAATAAAAGTGTAACAAGAAAACAAAATTTTACTAAAAATTTGTGTTTCAAAAATTTTTTTGAAAATATTTTTTGTATCAAATTTCAAGAAAAATTTTCAAATGGACTTTTTTATATAAAATTTTTTACAGTGTAATAAAAATAAAAATAAAATGAAAGCACAATAAGAAAATAAAACATTGTGTTGAATTAGCGAGAAAAATAAAAAAAATATTAATAACACAAAATAAATGTTGGAGCTTTAACGGAAATGAAACAAAATGTAGAACACTGACATGACTGAAATGATTTTGGAAATTTACTCAATATGATATATAAAAAGATTAATGATGTGGCAAACGATCAAACGAGACGATGGGATTTAGATATATACTTATAACGAGGAGCTTTTTCATCTGGAAAAAGCTCGGGTGCCAGGTGTGCGACAGGGCAGCTGAAGTTAGATGGTTGGGTGGGATTGGTTTGAAATCGACGTCCGAATGTTCGTACGATTATCCTTCACTCCCTCTTTTCTACTTCTACTGCTTCTTCAACATTCCATACCTAACTCATGCACACCCAAACATACACATAAATCCACTCACATACACATGACGATTACCCTGAGTTTGCAGACTCCCTTATTTTTTCATCGCCAGTTTTATCATTTTATTTTTATTCTTCCGCTTTTTTTTTTTTTTCATTTTTTATCATCTTCGTCCAAAGGTCACGTGCGCATTTTACTTGAGCTTCCGCGCGAGTGAAAGCGACTTATATTGGATCTCGATAAATTTTCTTTCACTTTATTCTAACTCACACCATTTTAATATATTACATATTCTAACCTTAAAATACATTTTTTTGGAATTCAATTTACATTTTTCAATTTGAAAAAAAAAAATATATTCAGATGAGCTTTTATATAATGTATAAAAAGTGCATTAAATTTTCAGATATTGAATGACTATTCACAGATAGAAAATTTTGTGTCGAATTTTAACACAAAATCTTGAAAGCTTTAATATTTTTTTATAGTCTTAATAAAGCTTCAAAATATTTTAAAGTCTTAATTATCTCAATTAAGCTCCAATAAAATTCTCGATATGATGATGATGATGATGCTTATAAGATTTGTAATAATAAGTTCCTAAACATAAGGTCTTAAGAGCAACATACAATATTAAATATTGATGTCCCATTTCACCCTACTCGGTTTTATTTATCTTCAACATCATCATCTAAAATTAAATAAAGAAAAAAAAAACAAAAAAGAGAATATCGCGTGGAAAATGGGGGTTAATAAAATTTAATGATCAGGGGGAGAAGTTTCTTAATGAGGGACCGAAAATTTTGGGGGACTAAGTGGTCGGCTATGAAAACTTACTCGTTTTAGTAAACGTAGGGTAACACCCGTCAGGGGGAAGAATGACTACTCATGATTTATAATATTTCAACGATGAAAAAAAAAGCTCGAAGTAGGTTTTCCTCTCTCATTCAGCTAACTATCAACAGAAGCGGGAAACTTAATGCAACTAAGGAACCACGGAGATTTCAAAGGTTAAATTTATTCGAAATTACTGAAGAAACTTACCGAAAGCTCATACATACATAATACATAAAATATACATATACGCGAATATTATACAATATAATACAACATATATACTTGCTCACCTTGTGCAACTGAGTTTGGGTTGGTTCGGTGGCGAGAAGTTGCTTAAGCGCCGTATGTCCATGACCATTTTGTGTTGCTGGTGGTCCAGGTGTGCTTGGCGTACTTGGATTACTGCCTGGGGTGTTAGGCGTATGTGGACCAGTTGTTGGACTACTTGGACTGACATTTTCGTTAACTTTACTGCCGGCATGATGATTTTCCGTATGTCTTCGAAGACTACGTGCATCACAATATGATTTACCACATCCTTCAGCTTTGCATTCGAATGGTTTTTTATTTCTGTGAGTTAACATATGTCCATTCCTGAAATATTTATATTATTTCGTTGGATAAAATCCGAATCAAATGATCATTTATAAAAATTATTTGAAGATGTGAAAAAGTGTTTTATTTCTATTTTGAATAAACAGTTGTATTATTACTTGACTATTTTACTTCAATTATCATTATAACGGTTGAATGAAGGTTGTGTGCTATCAGAAATAGTGAATCTGCTGGGAGTAATCAGCAGAAAGCGAGCGGAAGAGAGTGAAGGTAAGTTCTAACGCGCAATTTTCAAGTTATCTCCATGGAGGCATCAGCATAAACCCCTCTAGGCAACTGAATTCTAACACAAAATACGCAAGACAGGAGACCAATTCTGTCTTTACATGTGTGTCTATATGTATGTGTACATCGTTCGTGTGTAGTGAGGGTAGTTATTTGAGGGTTGTACGAGTGAATGTGCTTTTAACCCACTCGACAGGGGATTTCTAAAGTTAGGCCATGTAGCAAACCGTTTAGGAAAAAATTATGATTGTTTTGAGTAAAATGTAGTAAGGTTAAATATTTTTGTTCAAGATTGATATTAATATCAAAGTATTTAAATAGAATATTGTGTTGTTAAAGATTTTATTTCTTTGTTTAATTATTTGTTTCATCATAATTGAAAAACTTCTATTTATTATTTTAACCGATTTTGTAAATTCCAATTTATTCACACACGTGTGCACAGAGAAATCTATACACAAACAGGTTGAATTCGTGAGTGAAAATCAGGTCATTCGCCCTGAAAGCAACAAGTAGGCAAAAAGGAAATTTCACGCCTGCCCAAGACCAACTTTTATCCGCTAACATTTCATCCAACCATCTTTTCCCTTTAAAAGAAGGCCACACAGATAACTTCGTTATAATTTCATCAATATCCATGAAATTACCATGATGAAATTAATCACTATCAGGTAAAATCATCACTATCAGATTAAATTTCATACAAAAATAATTGCACTTATACCGCTAATACATTTTATCCGTAAGAACAATAGCATTGTTTTAAAAATAATTTTTTTCGATCAATTTTCTTTCAACAATGTCCTAATTTGTTTGAATATCTGATCAATAATACAGTTAATGTCTACTAAATGAACAATTGACTATCGGTCAAGGGTTCATCTCTCTCCCACTGAAGATCCCTTGATCCCATCCAACTCCTTTACCTCCCTCCCGTTTGAAATTGCCAGGATTCCAGAAATGACAAGGGAATGAGGAAAATGCGTTTTAACCCTCGTATAATATACATACGTATATATACCTGTATCCTTTTGGAATATCGTTTCTACTAAATTTCAACAATTCCACCGGAGATTCATATATATGGCCACTGTTCAAAAGAAATAAGAGGGGGATGAAAATCGACTGAACAGTATAAGGGAGTCAGAAAAACGTTCTCGAAGAGTTTTATAGCCTACCGATAGGGAGGAATGGTGGGTGCTCCCGGTCAGGATTCCCTTAAACTCTCTCTACTGTGCTCTTTTCGTCCATAAAGTTGGCAACCCTCCGTTCCCCTGTAACCTCTATCAAACGAGCTTAATTCTCATCCCCTGCACCAATTCACTCACCCCTATCCATGGAAATGGCTTTAATTTGTAAAAGCTAATTTGCTCAACTTTTTTTTTTCCTTTCTTTTTTTTTTCTTTTTCTTCAACATGGCAATGCTTGGACGGATAATTGAGAGAGCGAGAGCTACACGAAAAGCTCTTTTAGAATTACGTTTAGCAATAGTCGTCGAAGCGTAAGGAGACCGTTGCTGAACAAGTTGAGAGATGGAAAATGAGAGAAAAAAAATATGGCCAAGGAATAAAAATAATATATATATATATATACATATATTTAATGTTTGTTCAAAGTTCGAAAGCCTGCTAAAAAGAAATAGTGGATTCTGGATAATTATCAACTACGTCATTTTAAACCAAGTGGATGAAGTAGGATTCGTGGCAAACAGCGGAAAGTATTGATCCAAATGAATGCAGGAGGATTCGTGTTTGTGTACGATGTAAAAAGTTTCAAACGGTATATATTTTTATTTTTCCTAAAATGTGGAGATGAAAAAGACGTTTGGATGGATTCAAGATCACCTAGACATTGGGATATATATACGCTGTGTCAGCTCACGTATACTGTCACTGCTGGATACCATTCTTTGTTAAAATGTCGAACGAGATACGTACACATGATAGGAAAGAGGAATGCCACCACCGCAACTAAGGCTACTACTACCAGCACCACAATAAGAAATAAAAAAGAAGAAGCTAGTGGAAAAGCAAAGGGATATGAGAAAGAGAAAAAAAAATACGAATCGGAAATGCTGTCCAGGCAGGATGAACTCGAATTCCAGAGGCGAAGTAGTGCACCCGACGGACGACGCTTGTTGGATTGTTGGATAGAGGATTTAAAGATCCGTCTTTGAAGAAAAGTACAACGCGGCGAACCAACCTATCTCTTTCTTCTAGCTTATTTCTTTTTCTTTCACACTATCACGTTCTCGTTCTTTCTATTGATTTTTTTATTTTATTCCTTTCTTCCTATATTCACTGAAAGAATTGAATTTTCTCTACTGTCCAAGCGCACACGCTTTTGTGCATTCGCCACCTGCTCTTTCCTCTCTTTAGATTTATTCCTCTTTCATGATACTGTTCTTTTTTCTTTTTCCTTTTTTGCTTTCCTTAAATTCACTCGCCTTTCGTAGCACCACTTCAAGCGATAACTTACAGTCAAGTGACTTTACGGAATCAAAAGCAACTCAAATATATTATTACTGAATACAGTACCCACCATTAATAGCACATTAAAATGAAGCTAATACGAAAGGTGAATATGATGGTATATATTTTGTATGATACATAAATGCAAGAGGGCAAAATAAAAACAGAATAAACTCAACTCACAAGTGATCCTGTCGCTTGAACGCCTTCCCGCACATAGTACAAACGTACTTCCGCTCGTCACTGTGCGTCAGCTTGTGCTTCGTCAGGGCTGAAGCGTTGTTGAACACTTTGCCGCACACCTATATAGAAACAGAGAAACAAGAGTAACGTTAGCTTTTAATATCCGGATAGCTATTCTGAAATACATAGTGTGAGCACATAACCCCTGGAACTCTTGTCCGCTCTTGCGTCTCATCATTCCTGGACTTTCATTTCCCGTTTCTCTTCATTCATCTTCATGCTCAAAAGCGTTTGCATTTTTTTACTTTTATTTTTCTTTTTATTGGCATATTTAACCATCCATTTGTCTTTTGATGATGAGACGACAGAAGCACCACTTCTATTATATGAAACTTTCTAAAAAGCTCGCGCGCAATTTCTTCATTCTGTGAACTTGACTGACGATAAATTAAATGAAAATGAATGAAGGAAAGAAAAATGCATATGTAAGTATATACAGAGAATAATGAATAGAATGTCTATAAAAGCACAGTCCAATTTCTCGCTATCGTATTTTTAAATGGAGTGTACTGATTCTTGGAACTTGGTCGCTATCATCCGTACAATGTTGAAAGTTGAAACAGGAAATCGAAATTAATTTCCAATACACCTGCGTCGTCAGCTGGATATGGATTGCTGGGAAAATACAGTGGAAATAAAAAAAAGGAAGTGAAAGAGAACTCGAAAGCATGAGGGTGAGTTAGTATGCCAAGGTCCATTATTGGAAAAGTCCTCTTACGATTGCTCTGTGCCTCTCTCCCTCATACTCTACTTTTTCCATTTTCTCATGACCATTTTCATCGCGAATCGTCGCTCATCGGCACACGTCAGCGGGCATTTGAAAATCAAAATCGATTTCACCCGATGTCGCATAAAACCCCGAAATTCGTTTGTCCCAATATTCACCCTGTTTTTTCTCTCACTCAATCTATTTTTTTTTGTTCTCTTTTTAGTTTCATACATTTTTATCTGAATCATTTCAAGAAATGTGCAATTTGTACAATTGAGATCCATCGCGACACGACAAGTAAATCTATGTCGTTCTAACGTTCATCAAAATTTACTTTTTATTTTATTTTCTATGAATGCATTTTTGTCTTTTTTGTCTTCAAGATATCTAATGAAATGCTTGCGGTACTTGAAACTTGTCACGAATCAAATTAAAATAATGTAATAGAAAGTGTTCAATGCACAAGACAGAAAGCTTAAGGTAGAGCAAAACCAATGTAGCACAGAGGACAGGAGAAAATGGATAGGCATTAGCAGTCAAATTGGAAAACCGAGAATCTGAACGTAGTATAAACATTGGCTCGAATATTACAGCGTAAATGTCTTTGCTATATCCCGCTTCTCTATCCTGTCTACAAAATCCCCTTTCGCGACATCCTGAATCCGCAGCGCCTCAGAATAACATCTAATTTGTGTAGCTTAACTTGTAAGGAGCTTCAGATACACAAGCGTTGACACGTTTAGATTTCAATTTACGACATTAAAAACGATAAGTGGTGTGCCACTGCGCACCACACCTCCATCATGATCATTATCAACATGTACCACCAGTGTTAGTTCTCAATTTGCCTATACATTCGTCATTTGCCAACAGCCATATTCTATTTGAATTCTCGATGAAATTCTACTTAAATTCCATCAATGTGCTCATCCTCTTTTGAATGCCAGCGCCGCTTCAAGAGCTAAACAAACATAATTTACTCTACTGGCATTCCGAATTCAGTTTGGAAACCTTCATCTAAAGTCTACGATCTTCCAAATGCCCAAATACACCCGAGCCTTAAACTCGTTGCCAATGTACACGGAACTATTTCTTCGAATACGAAAGTTCGCATATCGATGTTTAATTAACGTAAACGAGACTTGACACAGTGATAAATGCTGATGATGAAAATGATGGCGACGATGTCACAAACTATACCGTGAAGCATATCATTTGTGTTGAATCCAAATGAGGATACATGGTCATGGTTAGTTTGATAACTGTCATCCTCTTGCGTCCCAGCTTGTTTGTCTGTTATGTGTTGAGTCTTTCGACCATGTGACAGGGAACCTTCCACTATCAAGTTCAAGAGACTTGGTTTTGTTGGCCAATTAATTAACTTAACGAGCGCTGCTCGACGCGGATTGCTTCAAGCTACATACATTGAGTACAGTGCGCAGTATGAGTCAGGGTTTGAGAATGGAGAGACTTGGAGAGATTAGGTGAATATATGTATTATGTATATACAGTGGAGACATGTATTGTGCTTGCATGTGTCTGGTATACACAGTTGAAGTTGTAGGATACTATATTGACACGAACAGTCTTGATTTGTATCAAAGCATTGGGCGATAGTAAATCGATTTCTCATGGCGTCAGGTGAAGAGGAGTAAGAGGATTGAATTCCAATCTACTGATGGTTACGACAAAGTGAATGTTCAATTTGAATGTAATTCACTTTACTGATTCAGATTGTACCAACATTTTGCTGATTTTTATTGAACAAATATTATGTATGCACTTTGGATTCAATGGATTTGTGTTTCATTTTCAATTCAGATTTAATTCGTAATGATAATATAAATCAATGGATAAATAATCCGTATGATTTTTCACATATCTTTTTGTGAATAAAGTAAATAATCAGCCATGCATCCGTTGCTTTATCTTGAAAGTTGGACTTTGGTACTTTCCCCATGAGTTTAATTTGCCACTAACTCGATACATGGTCGTTGCTTGTCAACAAGTCGTGCGGGACGTCATTTAATTACGTGACAAGGTTGAGGATGCTTCTTCCACAACTCCGATGGGGGCTTGAAGATCGACGTTGAGGGAGATAACCAGGCTTATAGTATTGAAGCCACGCGGGCGCGGTTGTTGGTTGGATATGAGGCAATGCATCAGTATATAGAGACTAAACCAAGACGATGGAGGATCCATACTTACGAAAAGGGTCAAACATACATGTATACATTTATACCCACACTAAAAGCGGTTAGTGGGTTCTCCTAAACATCGTCCTCGCGGCTACGTGGCATCCCCTCGACTAATGTCGTCGACATTAGGGATGTCGTGTTCGCCTGGTGCGCTCAACGGGTTGGCGTTTGTTGAATATTCAACAGGATCTTCCTCGGGCAACCACCAATACTAATACACACACATACACACACGTACACATACGTGCATATATTCACGTCTATTTACGGTTGTATAAGACACAGAATATTTGATAGATCCTTTGGTGTAATGGCAATGTACACACGAACACTCACTAGACTGACACATGAAATTGTTTGCATTAGGAAAATTATTTGCTATACTATCACACGATATAAATAAATAAATCAACATATTGATAATTTATTATTTATCTCGAATTAAAATGATATATTTAAAATAGGATTTCTCCCTTTTTTTGTACTTTGTAGCATTTGTATTTTTTTTGCTCTTCTAAATATTCCTGGCATTAGTAAAATTATTTGCTATACTATAACACGATATAAATAAATAAATCAACATATTGATAATTTATTATATACCTCGAATTAAAATGATATATTTAAAACAGAATTTCTCCTTTTTTTTGTGCTTTGTAGCGTTTGTTTTTTTTTGTTTTTCTAAATATTTCTGACATTTCGTAAAGGCATGAGTGGACATGACTGTGAGCTATTCAATCGTGAAACAACAGGACCAGAAAATAGACTAAAAAAAAACAAAGTCATTCATGATGCTTTGTTTGTGAATGGAAAAATGAAGGAAATAAATAATACAAAGTAAAAAAGAAGATAGGGGAATAAAATAGTGAGGATGAAAGAGGGAGTTGGAAGTCGAGAGAAACAAAAGATAGAAATCCTTTACTTTCTTTTTTTCTTTCAGCCCAACGGCAGCCTGAAGCGTTGGAAATTCTTTTTAATCGGTATCGTCATTAATTGCACTTGTGCACAGTACACAGTCGATAAAAGCTCGCACTCGTCTCGATTTAAAATATATGATCGTATAGCCATCGGTCAGTGCCTGTGTATAAATATAAATGTGTATATACTATTTATAACACATATGTGTAGCTATTTTTTGACGTATAGTAGTTTTATATATAAATGTTTTGTATGTATGTGCGGTACGCAATGGTTAAACTGGGTCATTCTCGTTAACGTCCGTTACTTTCCACTATCACGGTGGCGCAAGCACAGCCGGAACGCAGAATGAGTTAGTAAATCCGAAAAGTTTTTCATCTATGTATGTGTATAACAAGTTGACTAAATATTTTTCTCATTTTGTTTTGTCGTTGAATGAAATAATTTTAAATTCTTTGAAAAATATCCGAGGAAACATAAAATATATTGTGAAATTATATCATTATTTACAATGGAATTTTGAGAAGATGAAAGGAAATATATAGGGAGTTAATTAATCTATACCATAAATGTGAATGTCTGTACGGTGTCCGAGCATCACGCCTAAACCACAGCACTGAATAATGCGAAAATGTGTACAGTTCTATATTTTCCCCTCAAAATGGTTATAGGCATGGTTTTTTTCACAACAAATGTCGATTTTTTTTTAGCAAAATAATATGTATTATTTAAGTGTGTCAAATATCAGGTTAAATACCTTGAGTAACAAATATTTCACATCAGCATCGATAGTTCAGTGGTAGAATGCACGTAAAGTCCTTTTAAATGGCCTAAATTTTAGACTCATAAAAATAAAGAAAATCAAAATACAAAAAAAAACTATGATCAAACACAACTAAGAGAGCCAAGTGGCTAATAGTTTACTATAAATCTATTATGTTAGTTTAATGTTTCAGCGTTTAAGTTAAATCTTATAATAATTCAAGTATGTATAAACACGGCTAATGTTAAATATTGTATACACAAAATTAATAAATATAAAAACGGGCGGCCCGGGTTTGTTTCCAGGCCGATTCACAACTTTTCCTTTTTTTTTCTTACCTTATTAAGTAAAGATGATGTAATATTTATTGAACTACATTTTTATGGTTATTATTAT
>JAQQBS010001425.1:2993666-3024432 GCA_030347275.1 Microctonus aethiopoides
AATATTTATTGAACTACATTTTTATGGTTATTATTATAAAATATCTATTTCCCATGAAATTATTGTTTGTGATTATTTTCTACATATCTAATGTCCCTCAGAACTACTCCCACGCGAGCAGAGCCGCGAGTTAAAGCTAGTTAATAATAAATATGAAAATTTACCTGACACTGTTGCGGTCCTTGACGGTTTGGTGATGATGGTTTTGGTCTTGGTTTTTTCACACCAAGTTTGCCTGGTTCTCCTGGAACTGTTCTGGACTCTTCGCTACTCCCTGAAATGAGAAAAGAAAAAAATATGAACAGGATTGTAATTATTTCTTGTACATAAAAATACACTGAGAATAAAATTTTGTAGTTTCAATCAAGTTTATAATTTAATAGTTGCAATTAAATATTTGATTGAATTAAGGACGTTCGTGAGCTACGCTAGAGTCAAATGAGTACAAACTTTTTATAAAATTTATTCGAGGCTTGAAAAACATTTGTAAAATATATTAATAATTTTACAATGATTTATAATTTTTTTTTATATGTACCAATTATTTTTAAGGTATTTATTTTAAAAAATCAGTTAATCCACATTAAAAATTGATTTGACTCCATTTACCAAAATTTACCAAAACAGTTTTAATTATCTTTATTAAAATAATTAATATTTAATTTAAACATTCGTCAACACCAGTTTTTTTGTGGAGTTATATAAACTACATATTTCAAAGAATATTTTTAAACATTATTTATTATTGTATCTACTCATACAATATACTTATTGTAATTTTAAATACATAAAAATGCTAAATTTTCATAAAGCTCTATGTTAAAAATTTGATTTTTGATCTTTAATAACTTTCTGAAATAATCGATAAAGCGTTTTGAATTTTCAAAAGTAGTTAACTACATGATTTAACTTATCAAAACTAAAAAAAAAAATTTTTATCTACTATAAAGTCTCATGAATGAACGTCCTTAATAATTAATAATTCAACCCAAGATTAATTATATCAATTCATTGGTTTTTTATGTACTTGATAAATAAAAAAATATATTTGTCATCAATTTCGAATTTAAAAATTTCGAGATTTGTCAGTAAAAAGGATTGATTCAACACTCAGTCCGTGTATCACGTTTATACACGAGGAGAGTGACCACTTGACTCGTTTCAACATCTGAAGCAGGACTTGATGTGAATCGATGAGAAATAGAGAGCTTGTAAAGCTTCAATATATATGGAAGATTGATCGTTCTCGATCCAAAGCCTGTTTGTCTTTAGTAACCTTCCACATTGGGATACACTTTAATGACCGATTGGATACGTGCAGTGACGTCAATTGTAACGATTACTTTGCAAAAAAAAAAAAAAATATCTCCTGGAGGATCTCTTGAATGTAAATAAAAATTGCATGAGCTACTTGTGCAGTGAATTATAAATTTTCACATACTGTCACATTTGCTTTTATTTTAATATTTATTTTCTTTCCCCATTTCTAGTTTGTTTATTTTTATTCCGTATGCCATGGGAAAAATATACATACAGAGCGTTAAAAAAATAAATCGCTTCTGTCGGATATGGAAAGTTTAATCCGCTAATAAAATGCATCGTGCGATAAGTCCTGGAGAATATAAATTTTATCAGTTGAATTTTCTCCTCTACCTGAGTGTCACAATTTTTTTTCTTTATTTTTGAGAAAAGTACATCGTTTCTCTTTGTCGCAAGTTAAATCGTAACTGACATCGAGCAACACCTGCGCGACCTCTTCAGTCATTCTTTCGCACTGCCACTATCTTTGAGAAAGGAGATAAAAAGTAAAAATACTTTTATGAATGTTTTTTTTAAATTTATATTAAGGTTAATTAATTTTTCATCATTTAATGAACAAGCAATTTTTTCTTTTTTAATTATTATTTATTCGCAACATGTAAACGAGATTGAAATATTCATGGAAATATATATTAGCCAGTGGTATGTGATGTAAATTGTATAGAGGACGGTAAATTCAGTAAAAATCAAGGCTTGTATACGCGAGCGCGCGTGCATTGTTGAAATTCTCTAGAAAATTATTCAATGAATTTCTCGCATACTCGTTGATTATTTCGAGCGTTCGTGAAATTGAATGAAATGTTGGACGAGGTATAATATAATCAAAGTCCTTGGTTGGAGCGTATTAAATTCCTTCTACTATTCAATCCTTTGAAGTTCAATTTGTTCAATTTTATTTTTCATATGAAAAGAAAATTAAAAAATATAATTTAATTATACTGATTTTTTTTTTGTTCATCAATTATGTTATTCATATATTCAAAATTGAAATATTTTTCAAGTGCATGCACACGCGAACACATATACACAGACACAAAACAAATGATACTTTTTCATTAATGAATAATGAAGGTTTCATTTAATTATTATTTCATTTTTTTATTTTATCAAAGTGAAATAATTTTCGAATAATTTTATTTTACGTGCTCGGCCAATAATTTTACTTTATTATATTATTTTTCGGAATTGTTTATATGTATATTCAAATCAATATTGTAATTACTATAAACTTCGTTCACTTGTTTGCAATATAAATTAATATATACAAATACAATTGTGCACTTTATTGTTATTAAATTATGCAGAATAAATGAGAAATAAAAGTTTTTAATTTTCTTTTAATGGAGGTAAAAAAATTATTGGGTTATCCAATTAATCAACGGCTCAATTTGCGCAAAATTTCTATCAAATAAATATAATTACAACAATTATAAATAATAAATATTCAATTTCAAAATATGCACAATTATTTTTTTTTTTTTTTTTTTTTTAGTAAGTTAATTTATTTGTTTATATATAATATAAAAATTTATATATAAATATAATATAAATATAATATAGCAGTTTATATATAAATATAAAAAAAAAATTAATAAACATTAAATACATTGTAATTAGCGATTATTTAAATGTTTAATGATGTAAATTTAATAATTTTGTTTATTTATTTTCTTTTATTATTTTCATGTGGTTTCAATGGAGAATTTGAATAGTTAATTAGATAACTGAAGATGGTGAAAGACAAATTAGATGGAAAATATAGAAATGAAGGCAGTTGAAATGAAGAACGAGAGTAATATTATTTCCTTTTCGTACATAATTCACCGGATTTCAAGTAGTGAGTTCTTGATTTATTAATTTTTGATTAACTACTGCTGCTCGCACCCCTATTTTTCCCTCATCTTTACGTTCTATGTATACGAACGATGAGTAGGTGGAAGAGTAAAATTCACTGATAGGGAATAAACTCATTTGCCGGGAAATAAATTTGTGAAGT
The DNA here is from genome assembly GCA_030347275.1 of Microctonus aethiopoides. NCBI lineage: Eukaryota > Metazoa > Arthropoda > Insecta > Hymenoptera > Braconidae > Microctonus > Microctonus aethiopoides. The sequence goes on from JAQQBS010001425.1 coordinate 2,996,983, forward strand.
TGATTTATACTTCTATTTTAGTTTTTTTTTTTTTTTAGTTTATATTCCTTTCACAGAAAATGGAGAATTTATAATACCTCGTAGGCAGTTGGAATATATATGTAATAAAAATAACGAGATTGAAGAAATTATAAATTTTATTATTAAATGAATCAAATTTTTTTTTTTTTTTTTGTATTCACTATTTAGTGACATGATTTATAATTCAGAAAACAAATATATTTCAGGTTGATTTTATGAAATTTGCAGAAAAAATTAAGTATCAAGTGCTCTACGATGAAAAAAAAAAAAATTGAAATGTAAATAAAATAATTAAATATTTTGAAATAGTAAAATAATTTTTGAATTATTATAAAAAATTGATTTTATAATTTTTTTACCCTCCATTTTGCAATTGAATTATTTATTATTATATATTAAAATTGTTTTTTTATAGATCAACTGGGTTGAAAATATTTATTTTGTTTATTTAAAATAAAACACCCGGTATATATGTCATTTTAAACCGATGAGGTATTTTTTTTTACGACGTTAAAAATCGAGACATGCATATCGATTTCTCGAGCACCTCAGCATCAAAGTAGAAACGACGAGGGTTTGTAATAGAGGAAAAAAATTACTAGTGGGGACGAAGTCGTTGAGAGTGGTAATGACTTTGGAGAGTCGTAAACTCACTATGAGTAAAGCCAATGTATCTTCTCGCAGCATTCATGTCATAATTTTTTTGAACAAACTACATGAAGTACAATGTACTTTACATTAACGTATATAATTCATCCAGAATTAATTTTAATTCAAACTTATATGTAGTCATTTTGTGCGCTAAATTCTGCTCTACAATTTCATTCTATATATATCAATACCTACGACCTATAGTTTGGCTATAAAATCAACTGAAATGCCGAGTAAAAAATGAAAAAAATACTAAAATTTACAAATCAGTATTTATCAGCTTTCAATTTTTTTTTTTTGCATATATTTATTTATTTATTTATTCTTTTCCTTCACATTGAATTAACACAATAATAAAAGACATAAAAAACAAATAATCAATTGATTAAATAGCCCCGAAATTAATTTTTTAATAATTGATAAATTTTATGAATTATCAATGATAAATGTATCCAATATTATATTTATAATTTTTATTTAGCAATAATATTCCTCATGGTATTATCAATCATCATCTTCTAGAATATTCTATGGCGTATTTTGTAATACTCAAACCCTTTCTAACCCTCCACCACTTAAAATATCTCATATTACATCTGTACTACGCTAATCAAATATCGGTAAGTGTCGGTAAAGGAATCTACAATCAAACTTCTGCTAAACTATCTACAGTATACGATAAATGTAGGCGATTCATAATATTTATCGCCTCGAGCCAATAATGGCCTCTATCTCTTACTCAAATTCAACATAAAAAAATTTTTTAAAACAAAAAAATGAATCAAAATTTGTAAAAAAAAAAGACACAAATTTACTAATCTCAAATTTTCATATTACTGTACATAAATAACTGTATAGTATATCTCATATCACAACGTGGTAGATACACTAATAGAAAAAATTAAAGGGTCAAAAAAAATTTCCGAAATTTTTCCGTATTTTTGGACAGGCTGTATTTCAGTGAAAAATGATCGTATCGAGTTTTCAAAAAAAGCATTTTGAAGCTCTGAGACTCTACTTTTCAGATCTTGTGGCATACAAATTTTCGAACCCTCGATTATTACGTAATTCTAAAAAATACCACGAAAAAAAAATTTCGAAAATTTTGTTTCTTTTTTTTTTGACTTTACAAACTTAGAAAAATTTGTGTTTAGCTAAGCCATCATTGGAATTGAATAACTTATTAATTCAGCTTTGATTTCTTTTTTTAAAAACCTCGATACGACAATTTTTCACTGAAATACAGCTTGTCAAAAAAAACGAAAAAATTTTGGAAATTTTTTTTTTTTAAATAAAGAGGTTATAATTTTTTTTTAGTTAGATAAAATATTTCTCGATAACTCCAAGTTATTAAAAGTAATAAAAGCAAGGAGTTAGTGTGTATAGACCCATCAGCTCCTCCATTATCCTTGAATTTACATGGTACAATAGAGAGGGTGAGAATAAGAAAGTGAAATGGTATGAGTGAGAGTATATAGAAAATGGTATAGCTAGGCTCTTGGACTCGTTGAAGACCTAGCTCTCTTGGGATATCTTTCTTCATTTCAGTCGTAGCGTATAAGGGTTGTCATATCCTTCTCCTTTCACCTATATATCCTCCTCCCTTTTCTTTATTCATTCACCTTCTCCTCTTTCCTCCCTCTTTTTAGTCTCTCTTCTTCAACACACCGTACTACTTTCAAAAGCTCTACCAAGAGAGAGAGAGAGAGAGAAAGAGAGGGAAATTCTGGCAATAAAGCCGCAAGTCATAACGCATAATGGTTTAATTAAGAAGTTGTCGCTTGTTGGTGACGTTCGTTCCCTTCCACCCAAAGATCGACTTCAACCTTCAACTTTCTCTCTATGGCCTTCTCTTTGGTGCACAGAAGAAATCAATTTGCGACGACTACGACGACGACGTTAGTGTGGATGAAAGTCGATTGACACGAAGTGAGAGAAGGAAATGGGGGGTAGTTTTTGCAATGTGTGTCTGATATATATGACACGACAGGAAAGGAATTTGTGGTGAATGTCATTTACAATGAAAAAACGATGAAAAGTAAGAGAAGAAAATTATTGCAAGAGAAAAAAAAATTTTTAATTTGATCGTTGGTATTGAAGAAATTTTCGTTTTTATTTTATATCCACTTCGATATATTTAAGAGGAAAAAATTGGGAGAGGAAATGTTATTGAAGAAATGAGCTTTTTGGATTTTTTTTTTGAGTTGAATTTTTTGATTTAATTTGGAGCTTTTTTGTGAAATTTATTTAATGAATTATTTTTCATTTGTTATACTTGTGATAATTATTGTTAATACTTTCTGCCAGCGCTTTTTATAGGGGTAAAATGAGCTTTATTGATTTTTATTAGTGGAATTTTTGGATTTAATTTGGAGCTTTTTTTGTGAAATTTATTTAATGAATTATTTTTCATTTGTTATACTTGTGATAATTATTGTTAATACTCTCTGCCAACGCTTTTTATTGGGGTGAAATGAGCTTTTTTGATTTTTTGTAGTGGAATTTTTTTATTTAATTTGGAGCTTTTTTTGTGAAATTTATTTACTGAATTATTTTTCATTTGTTGTAATTGTGATAATTATTGTTAATACTCTCCGCCGGCGCTTTTTATAGGGGTGAAATGAGCTTTTGATAAAGCTAAAAAAATTTTCTCACGGAGCTTGCGGATGATGAGGAATATATAAATATATTTTATTATTATGTTTAAGAATTATTGACAGCGACGAAGTTTCATTTTAAACTTGTATAAAGTTAATACGATTTATTTTTTTGAAAATAAATATTGAAAGGAAGAAAATGTATACATAAATATATACATGCTTGAAATATTGTAACAATATACATGTTCGTTCGATTGGAATTGAAAATTTTGACGAGTTTATAACGCTGTAAAAATAAAAAATAACGAAAAAAAAATTTTGTTTTTTCTTTCAACTTTAAAAACGAATTTTACAAATTGTTGACCGAAGTGTGTTTAAAACGATTCATCACACTTTTCGATTTCAAATATGTGCCCATTGGTGCATCAATTAATTCAATTTATTCACTCACATAATAAAAAAAAATGTAAAACAAAAAATACTTTTCGTCTGAAAAAAATCTGATGTTTTTCAAAAACAATTGTAAAATCAAATAAAATTAATTTTCATTCATCCAATAATATCATTAAATTCAATAATAAATATCACGACTATATAAATAATAAATAAAAAATTCATATTTCTAAAATAACCTTCAATACGTACAAATATTTGTTATATTTAAATTCCATATCGAATACAATTTCCCAACATCTCTAACTTATTCTCCAAAAAGAAAAAAAATTCGAAACCTGGTAGACGACCTTTGTGAAACTAAACTCAAGTAATATTTACATTCACATGTGATATCTAGCATTATACACATCCATATATCCATACATAAAAAAATTCGTGCATGAATTTAGAGCTTCGCACGCATCGCTCTCGTCAGTTTGTTGCAAGCTCTCTCGTTTCATTGTATCGCACTTTATTACATTATAGTTTGAAGCGTTATCGCATGTAACGGGAATGTGCACAAGCGCATTATATAACGACGTACTGTTATGTATTTATACATCAGCCTGCAATTTATTCTACCATGCACAACAAAATTTTTTTCTTCCCTTTTTGTATTGATTTATGATTGTTACTTGATCAAATGACGCATGAGACTGGAAAAATTGCTCGAGTGATCATATGAAAAATAAAAAAAAAATATTTCACGCCTCACAAAATTATTTATATACATCACAACCTATCCATATATATATATATATAATATATATGTATACATATAAATCCATCCTCAAAATTTAAATATAAAATAATATTCATACACGTGTCATTTTTTTTTAAAATATATTTATTATAATTATATTCATTTTTTTCACTTTCAATCACATTATTATTATTATTATTATTTGTATGATAATAATAGTAAAATAGAGACTTTGATAAAGGGATAAAATTTTGTTTTTGTTTTTAACTTTAATTATTTATTGTTATTTATTTATTAAAATTTGTTTATTTTTTCATTTTATTATTTATATTATTAATTTATTATCAATATATTTAATTATACATATATAGATATAATTAATAATATTAATTAAATAATAAATTATATTATTAATTATAGATTGTTATAATTGATATTTAAAAAAAAATTTTTTTTCAACTTTTTTTATTATTTTTTTTTTTTTTTTTCATCATCGTTTACTTTTGATACTTTTTCTCTCTTTTATTTTCTTATGCTTTTCCTTTCTTTCTGTAACTCGTTGGATTTTATAGATGGATTACAGAAGTTTACGCTCGACGAAGCTCGTGAGATAAGGTTTTTATGGGATGGTCTTCTTATTTTCTTCCTTCCTTTATATATACATACATAAATACATCTTAGATATATATGTATATTTATAGTTATATACATATGTGTGTATAGTTTGATATAAATTCATGTATATTTAGTTTGTGAATTCGATTTGGTTTTTTTTTTATTTATTTAAACGGTTATTTTTATTAGATAAACTCTGCCAAGTATATTTTGTTATGAATATGAACAATAAAATTCATACTGACCAAATAAAAATATTTATATTGTACTATTGTTTAAATTTTCTAAAAGAGTTTGAAAAATAAAAAAAAAAATTAATCGAATTTATAAGTTGAGATATTTAAAAAAAAAATATTCACAAACTGAATGAACTAAATACTTCATCAACATTGCATTGTAACAATTATTGCAATGAAAATCCTATTTAGTTTATGAATTCGATTTGATTTTTAAAATTTATTTAAACAGTCATTTTTATTAAATAAATTCTGCCAAGTATATTTTGTTATAAATATAAACAATAAAATTTGCATTAAAGAAATAAAAACATTTATATTACACTATTGTTTAAATTATCTAAAAGAGTTTGAGAAAGAAAAAAAAAATGTATTAAATATATAAATTAAAACATTTAAAAAATTAATTCATAAACTAAATAAAATAAATAAATACTTTATTAAAATTGCATTGAAACAATTGTTGCAATTTTCATAAACATATTTATCCACACAATATACATATATATCCATATAAATAATTAAATTAATTATTTCCCCTATACTAGGTACGTCTAATTTCTCTGAACCATTATTCTCCCAACTATTAACTTTCTCTCTCCCCATCGATTTAGATACATAACTTTAACACTATTGCAAAGTGCTCATTGCTACACCAGCTTGTTCTCGCATCTTACTTCACTTATACCATATCGCCAAGAGAGATTCCCTTGTGCTTTATTCCGAATAGAAATCCAAAGTTCAACGCAATGACGCCAGGCTGGGGATTAACAAGTTTGTCTCGCGACCAAAATAGTTATAAGAGATTTTACAATGATATATAACTAACGCTTAGATACATTCAACGAAGGTACAAGTGAGAGATTCAAAATGGTGGAGAGGGAAAGGGAGAGGGGGGGGGGTGAACGATATAAAGTGGTGGGTGGTAGAAGGGTTGTTTTCAGACTAAAAGGGGTGTGGCATGTTGTACCTCTCGATTCCACGTGATAATTTCAATTGCTTGCTTTTCCTCCCCATTTCCATTCATCTCCATCCTCTTCTTCATTTGTGTATGTATGTATGTATTTATTGTGTATATGTATTATATATGTAGACGATGAGGATACACTTCGTCTCGATCTCTATTTTCTATTATTCTCGTTCGAAGCCAACGCAAATGGCTAAACTAACTTGACGATGTTCTGAAACTACATTTCAATACAATTCGCTTGAATTGCTGGTCGAAGAAGTGACATACAATTGTAGATATATTTATATGGATGTGGGTAGGGGAAATTTGTGAGCTGTGAATAGATAGATATCGTTATGAGAAATATTATACGCTAGTGGAAAAAATTAAAGGGTTCAAAAAATTTTCCGAAATTTTTTGATTGGCTGTATTTCAGTGAAAAATTGTCGTATCGAGGTTTTTAAAAAAAGAAATTTAAGCTGAATTAACAAGTTATTCAATTCCAATGATGGCTTAGCTGAACAAAATTTTTTTTAAATTTGTAAAGTCAAAAAAAAAAAAGAAACAAAATTTTCAAAATTTTTTTTGCTACAAGATCTGAAAACTAGAGTCTCGGAGCTTTGAAATGCTTTTTTTGAAAACTCGATACGACCATTTTTCACTGAAATACAGCCTGTCAAAAAACACGAAAAAAATTTCGAAAAATTTTTTGACTAATTTTTTTCACTATAGTGTCTTTTTTTTTTTTTTTTTTTTTTTTTTTTTTTTTTGATACAATATGTGGTAAAATATTTTATGTTTAATCTGCCACTAAAATTTCGTGTGAAGGTTCATTAAATAATTTTTTGTCGACGGTTTTTAATGCAAATTTTAATTAGAATTTGGGGTAAATTGAAATAATAATTTTGTGATTGGATTTTGAAAATTATCAAAAGGGTTTTTTGATATTATTGTCGTTGTTTAAATTCATTCAACGAGAATAAAATCTATTCGTAATAAATTAAATTCGTTTGATATATGAATAAAAAAAATCGAACAATAAAAAAAAAGAACAAGAAATAATTGATTCAAATTCTCATATTTTTTTTTATTTAAAATTCATTAATATACTAATGAATAAAATTTGTAATCAACGACAAGCAGATTATTCCAAAGTGTTGCTCATTTTCCAAGTACTTCAAACATTCATGAAACTACTTCATAATAGTTGACATATCCTTAACTACTTATAGTATTATGAGTGACAAGATTTACAGTATTAATGACAATACTCATGTTATAAGTTTAATACTTATAGTATTAAAACTGATCATACTATAAGATTCACCACCAACTATTGTATTAAATATTTACTTGCACACAAAGAAGTAAAATAATTAACAATTCTTATAATGTTTCTTATAATTCATTCCAATATTTTTTGAAATGAAATATTTAATAGAATAATTAAAATTCACTTTGCATAAATAAATTACAAAACTTAGTGATAGTAATTTACTATTGTTACTATTGGCACCACCAACAAGATAAACATACAAAAATGACATTTAAATATATACTTCTATCCGTTTTGTGATTCCACTGACTTACGAAAACAGCCAGAGAATTTTGTTTTTTTACCAAAATAAATTTCAACCACACAACAAAATCCCAATTCTGTTTATCTGTCAACGCCAGCTTCCGGGGTAAATCTGATGGGTTTACCACCAGGCAATGATAGCAGACACGAAAGCCAACATTTTCAACTTCCGAACGAAGTGAAGCTACTATTATTCTTTTTTTATAATTTTTTTTAACGTGAAAAATGCGTTACAATAAAAAATACTATTTTTTTTTACGCAAACTGAACAATTTTATCTTGGAAATTATCAATAAATTTATTCACGATATTCAGCGTACTGAATTAATATCTAATTCGTCATTTAAAAAGCTCTGATTAATAATAAAATAATTAAACATCGCAAATCTTCAAGAATAATTCTCGCGAGTTTTTTAAACATCTCGTAATTTTAATTATCCTTTGATTAAACATTCATTCACATTGTCTAATATATTATTTTATAAATTAATATTCCACGTGAGGGTAAGTTCAATAATTATCCATGACTATTTTATTCATAAATATAATTTACATCCTAATATTAAATAAAATTAACTCAATTTAATTCCCTCAAATTAATTAATAAACTCGCAAACTTTAAAAGCAAAATTTTTGAGCTTTTAAAATAAAAAAAATTGATGACTTAACTCAAAAAAGTCGCTGTACTATGTTAATAATTTATAAAATCCACGGATAAATTTTAAAAAATAATAAATGTTTATAGAAAATATCATAAACAATGCGCGACACTTTGAGTGTATGAGAAAAAAAAAAAAAGAAAATGATATCTAACAGGCGGTTTAGCCGTTAGCATAGAAACAGTTGTACTCAAGTGGAGTAGTCCGTTGTTAGGTCAGACATACGCGCAGCAAGTGGCGTTGATGTATGGAGTGTGTCCTTCGCCTCTACTTCTTTTCTCCTCTCATTCTTCTTATCCTTATTTGTGTTTACTCTACACATAAGCATCTGGTTGATGTAAAATTGTGAATGGACAGTTTTCCAGAGTTTTATTTACTTAAAACTCACAACGTGAAATTTTATTTTAAAAACAAAATCACTGCGGTATTGCTATTTATTTTCATTTTATTTATTTTATTTATTTTATTTATTTTATTCTATCTCGTTTTATATTAACGAGAAAAAATACTTCTTGGTTATTTTTTTTCTGCTTGATATTTTCATTGTTATTATTATTTTTATTATAGAATGTTGTTGGAACGAATGTGGAAAAAAAATAGCGGATAAAAAGTGAAATGCGACTTTGAGAAAACAGATGAAAGCGAATGCTCCACTTTATACTCTCTCGCTCATCCTCTCTCACTGTGCTTCATTCTCTCTTTTCATTCTACCATGTTGGCAGGGGGGTGAAACATCAGGAAAAGAGAATTATAGTTTTTGCTGGAACAATGCGCATTCGACTACCTCGAGCAGAAACACGTTCGCATATACTCGTGGGTTTTCCCTTCCATCCTCTGTCTCTCAGTAGGATATAAAAAAAAAAAAATAATATACGTATCGAAAATTAATACAATGGAGCAAGAAGCTTTCGTGCTTTTATATATATTTATATATTACAGCAGTGGAAAAAAAAATAATAATAATTTCAACGTGGAATTATAAATTTTATTTCAATTTTCATAATTCACATTTATTCATTTTATTTATTTTTTCTTGTTTAATCTTTCATTTAATAAGTTTATATTTTTTTTATTGTAATTAATTATTCGCAGTATTTTATTGTGAGCTTTTTTTATTCTATAAGGGATAAAAGATGGAGACTTTATACTTGTTTTGTAGAAGCCTATAAAATCAGATATCTAATTGTGTATTTACGATACTGACAAGGTATGAACACGTATAAATTTACGACGTTAATAAATAAATGTAATATCGTATAATGTAAGGGGGAAAAAAAATGTGTTGCAGAACTTTATAATGCAAGTGAATTTATAAGTGATATTGGCAAGAATATTATAGAATAAATTACACTTTATGATACGTAGATATAAGTGAACGTGTCAATAGATTTTCACACATATTTACTCAACACATAAAACATAAAATATATTATACAAAATATATTTATCATTTTCCTGTTTCAACACAAATTTCAAATGGATTTTCACACGAAATTTTTCACAGTGTAAAAGTTCTTTATGATTAATTGAAATTAGAACACACAAATTTTGAATACATTTTACCAATCGAGAAAATAAAAAAAAATATAAATTATTTAATGGCAAACTGTAATTGTTTACATGCATAAAATGTACAATTACAATACACCCACGCATCGATACAAGTACCTATACACATGTATACGCATAAAGTTTCAATGGTAATTCGAATTCAAGTGGAGTGATACGACGTTTCGGTGGATGGCGAACATTGAATGGGGAGTTATCGATGGCACGTGATGATGAGTTCGCAACAGCGATTCATGTATGTCGATCACGCGATCGCGTTTCACCGATTCCCTTTGGTACTCTTATTACAATCGACGCACTACCTATACTAAAATACATACACTCTATGTATATAGATTATCGTTGATTTCCTACACAAGGCTATATACATTTATTCATATGGATAAAGTGACGAGCTGTTGTATTCTGAGTTATCATGTACGACAAATAATGGCCGATGGACATGCTACAATTTATTTTATTTATTTTTCGCACACGGTCCCATATTTTATAGTCTGCCAATTTTTTTTTTTTCACTAAAGATGAAGTCTGGATTTTTATTAAAAATCGAAAAATAAATGACAAAGTCTCAGATGATTTTAACGTTATTAATAAATAAAAAATAAAAAATTAAACAAGTGATCAATATTTTGTATTTGTTGTACAAAATCTGATAAATTATATGTTGAGAATATATTTATAATATTTTCTTCTTTTGTGTCTTTTTGTACATGAATGGTAAATTCGAGGGAAAATAAAATCATGACAGAGAAAAACTCGTATGTAGTTAGTATGATATTATTTGATTTGTTGTTTCCAGCTTTGTTTTTTGCTTCTGTTGAAAAAGAAATTGTTTCTTTTGACACGTACTCAAACATATACGTAGTACAATTATATTATAAAAGCATCTCACTGTAATATACAGAGTGGTATATGAGTTGTAGGAGAAAGTATACATGCATTCTAGTTTTTTATTTTTTCGTCCGCTTTGTGCGGATATTCGTAGCTCTCCCCACTCTCACAGTCGATATTTAGGTTGTATTATTTTTAACTGTACTTTTTTGGATATAGTTTCGCTTTTGTATCACATCCAGCACGAAAACACAAATTGGAATTGAATAATTTCGTGTAGTATAAAAATTAATCAGGAAAAATTGACGAAAAATTTGTTGTTTCATTAATCAATCTTTTGCCTTTAAATTATTTGTCAAAATAATAAATTAAATTCATCGAATACAGTCGCGACATTAACTGGTGAATGAATTAATTGTTTTTTATTGCAATAATTTTTTATTCATCCGAATATTTATAAACTTTCAGAAGTATTGAATTGTATAATTGAAATAAATTGAAATAAAAGAATTCCAATAGTTCTAGTTATTGCACTCGCGCACATACAGGTATGTTTTCATTTAAAATTTAGTTACAGTTTATTAGTAAAGGGCATAACAGCTATTGTTAGAGCACCAGGTGACATGGGGTAAACTGCACACTTTATGCATATAAACCGGCGTTAAATCACGCTACGATAATTACCATTCACCCTTCCACTCTTGTTTAGTTACTGTCGCCCACACTCACCCACCCGCATTACTATATCTCTTGTTGCAGGCACACTGCTGGTACCTCCAACCCAATCACAGCCGTGTGACGTTGAGTAATGCCACATCACTTTTTTTTTTTTTTTTTTTTTTTTACGAGCCTCTCTGTGCCCGTTAATGAAAGGATTCGCGAGATTACCAGAACACCCTGTGTCTAAGCGTCCCATATTTTTTTTTTATTTGAATAACAAATTTATACAGAATAAAAAAAAAAATTTCATTATATTATTTTTCCCTCAATTTAAACTGAATTCATAAAATGTTAACAAAAAAATTTAAAAGGTAAGAAAAAGAATGAAATGAAAATTAGTTAATTATTTTTTGTATAAATAATTGTTGTGAAAACACTTTGTGGATTTTTCGTTTAATAAATTGTGGCGCACTCATGGAATTACTTGATAAATAATTATCAACATTTTTAATATATTTGACACTTTAATATATTTTGTTACTTCAAAAAAAAAAAAATTTTATAAAGTAAAATATTGTAAAAATGACGCAATGCCATTAATCGATTATAGTTATACTATTGGATTTAGATGTAATAGGCTCAAAGCAATTGGGAAAATGATTTCCAATTACGTGAGTGTTAGACTAAATGGGAAAGATAGAGAAGATAGAACAGATGAGAAAGGAAATATCCATAGATATGTTAAGGATGAGGGTTGAAAGGGTGGATAAACCATACCGTTACGACGTGTGGTATGAGAGGAGATAGATTGGAAGATAGGGATGGTGGGGTAGTGCCAGTTCCAAATTGCCATTCCCGACATTTTTATTCGGTCATTTTCACACTTCGCCCTCTAGCGTCGCGTTGTCGACATTGTCGGTTCTAATCGGTAAGCGCTACAAATCCCAGTTCACCGTTAGCGCCCGTGGTGGATTAAATTTCTATGGGATAGAATGAGAATAAACGGAGGGATAGGGGGAAAAGGACATTGAACGTTGGCTGATTATACGTACTTCACATGCTAGTCGATGTTGGGTTTTATCCACGTGATACGACAAGAAAAACTGTGGGCAATTGCCATTGAGTCACCTTACTTCTTGAAATGGACTGAATCGAAATATCCCTTCGTCTTTTTTTCTTTTTTTCAACATTTTTACGACCGGGAATTCGAAACATTCCGAAACGTGAACTGAACTATGCACACAACATTCTCACACATTTATATTTTTATTTGATTTTATATTACACTCATAAACAAAATGATTTTCCGATAGTAAAAATATTTTTCGGAAAATAAATTTACACCTAAATAAAAAAAAAAAGCATTACCTACTTTCCAATAATTTTTTTTTACTTTTATTTTTACCAACCACAAAATAAATTTACTCAATTCCAATTAATTTAATTGGCTTTGCGATTTACTAAAGCCGATTGTAAAGGTACAGAACGAAATATATGTATATAAAGCACATATGTGGACTTTATAGAAAAGCTTTTGGCCTGGAGGGTTGAGGGAGAATTCTCTGGAGAGCATGCGGAAGCCATAGATAGAATTCGTATTGCGACTTCGACATTCGTCTGATGTTCATCAGTGGCTCCCGCTGGCGGTTGTCCCATGTATGATGGGTTAGGAAGCACGCGCGCATTTACAGTAGCACAAGGAGGTAAAGGTTAAGCAGAGAGGACGATAGAGATAGAGATAGAGAGAGAGAGAGATGAGAGAAAGTGGAGATGGGCTTGGCATGATGAAATCGTATTACTAGTGCATTGTGGGAGCTGAATAGCCCGCATTAGAGCCAACGAGGTTCGACCATTTCCCTCTGCATCCAGCTCACTCCTTACAGTACGCTCTCGCACTCTCATCCACCCTATCTTGTCCTCTAGGTTGGTAGAGTTCTCCTGACGCTATATTTTTTTTGTTCCTAAATACAGCCGCATACCCATGAGAATTTCGTCCGAATTCAAGGAATGATTCCAAAGCCAAAGAGGAAATAAAATAAATAAATGAAGTAACTCAGTTACTATATATAAAATTGAAGAGTTCTTTGTTCTCGAATTTTTCACAATTCGTGATATATTGAATTTAATTTAATTAAAATGAATGATCATTACTGGTTTCTTTGTATTTGTGTATAAAGATCGTATTATTCGATCGATTTGAACAGGCGGGTCAGCTGACAAGATATCACTTACCCATTGCCCTTTCAACTTGTCACCTCTTAATTGCTTCAAGTCAGGAATGCAATATTCTACCTATTTCTGTAGACTCAAAGTTGCGTATAAACCCGCGTCATTTTGTTTTCTGCTTCATTTTTCACGTTATTCTTTGAGTATCATTTCATGTTTTCAGACCGATTCACTCTGATCTATACGCCATTATCCAAGAATTTCTTTCTCTTTCAAGAAGTAAGAAAAAAAGGCACAGGAAAAGAAAATAAAAAAACATCAAAAGATATCTCTTTTATCAATATCAATGGCTTCCAACGCCATAGTTTTCTTACAAAAGGTTTACTCAATTAATTACAACTAATTGGTGCACACTATTAAATTGCTATGATTTTCATTTCAACACTTATCGCACTTCAGCATCATTGCATTCTTGCTCTTGAAAGATCTGCAGTTCATAATCATCCACCGATTTTCACACATTATACACGAGTATAGCACTCTCGGAATTCTGGACTCTATTCAAAGGAAGAGCTATTCGGAGATCCTCGTCTCTTCTATAGATATTTTCACAGACTTTGTTCTTCTGAGCACGAATCGATAATCCCTGGCACAACAACAAGAACCTCATCACTTGCACACCCATTTTCCATCCAGCTTCAAAGATTCAGAACGTTCTATTTATTCCTAGAGTACTCCTGTCTCCGAAACGACCTATCCGATGAGGTCTTTCTTTCAGCACCTAATCTACAGTCCCTAAAATCCCGTACTAGTAAACTTCGTCTTACTCCCCTTGTAACTTCTTCATGAAACAGTAGTTGTTATCAAAATAAAATAACCAAATGAAGTAAAAATCGACGACGAACTGACGCAAACTACTGATGGTAAATTACTAATTCGTTCTAATTCTCATCAGAACAGATTAATATGACTGAAATTAAATCTTGTTCATATCCAGGAATAAATTTCGCTTACAGTTTGTGACACATTCGTTGTGTTAAATGTATAAATGCCATCCAATTTTTTTGTCTATATCATATTGTCTCGTTAACTTCTTCCCCAACTTTGTTCTTGTGTTTTATTCATGTATATATATTTTTTCTTGTCAAACTAAACTTGAGTAAAATAAAAAAAGTGCCTTGGACTGTATCTCTGTCATCGGAAAGTGACAAAGAAATAGATGACACGGATATATATAAACACGCACGCAGGCAGACAGACAGCCAGCCAAAAAGGGGGTGATGAAATAAAAGAAAAGAGGATGAGAGTTATTGTCGTCTGTCGTATTCGTGCAGATGATATGGTTGGGGAAAATAAAATGAAAAAGAAAAAATAAATAAAGATATGAAGGACTTACCCATGTCGTTGTCACCAGGCACCCCAAGACTATCGCTATTGTCGTTGATAAAGGCTTCCGCTGTTGACGTAAATGTTTGAGGTGACAGTGTAAGGTCCGGTCCACTTTCACTATCGAACAGCTCCAAATTGCTGTTTCCTGCAATGATGAAAAACATTATATATTTATATTATTCTCAATTCCAAACAGACATTTTGTAAAAAACGGTAGCAAATGAATAACTGTCAAATTTTATTTATCATCAGTCGGTATTACGTTATCGTATTGTATATGAAAAATTTTGTTTTTAAATTGATGGGGACGAAATAAGATTGGAAAACACAAATAAATTATTTGTATATATCTAAATATTTCTCAATGTGATCAATAAGTCGAAAAAAAAAACAAATATAATACATAAAAATACTCAAATCTGCCAATCATAAAATTTTAGATGGCCTATTTTGCCTCACTATCCCCATACGTATACATTCAAACTATTCACCAGTCAATTTTATTTTACGACATCCATTTTCAACCGAGCCAACTTTGCCCTAGGCATTTTCGTTATCGAGCTTCGACCACACATAAACGCCACGCGGGGGCTTAATGCGAATCGATCGCGCCCAGTCTATGGGGGCAAAGGGGAATGAAGAAAAAAAAAACAAAAAAAAAAACCATCATGAGGGAGGTATTGGAATATCTCTAACATCCCCATGGTGGTTGTTATTATTATCCCTATGCTCCATTGAATATGATCATAATGCGTATTCAAATTCATATCAGATTTCATTAATTACAATTGTTTTTCGAGAAAATAATTTAAAAAATCAGTTTTACTATTGATATCATCAAATAGTGTGTATCAAAATTTAATTAAGCACATTAAATTGTTGATTAATCTTACCACAAGTTTAATAGTTAAAACGACGTTGGCGGTGGTAAACGATAGATATATATATTCGGTGAGTGGCTGATGCACATGAATATGTAATGATGAACCGTTTCAACTTCTGTGCGCTGATGTTTGGGATATATATTTTAGATCGTGTGTGTATACGTGTATGATGGAGTGTTGGTTTGAAATTCTAGTCAATTGATATATTCTAAAATTATGCATCTGGTTTCAAACGGATGATAGATGCTTCTACTGAATCACCAATACAACAGAGTATACATGAATTCTAATTTAGTTCACTTCACAATTTACATCAAAGAGATTATGGATTAATTTAATTAACACAATTAACACAATTGTCAAAAAAAAAAAAAAAAATACAAGCTACATTGAAACTAGTATTTATTAGCAATTAATGAAGATTTACTAATAGATTTATTAATAGCTAAAAAATTCTTTTGTCAATACATGAAAAAAAAAATCTTCTTTCCTAATTATAATGAGTTTAAATACAAAAATGAAAGGAATAATAATTAGATATCTTCTAAGTAAACGATGCAGCTATGCATTGTGGATCTTCCATCGTGTGATAATAATATCACTGCAGAAGTTTCCGAATTTATTTGACGGAGTTAACGAGGAAAACGAGCTGGGGTGATAAAAACGATGAAGAATGAATAAAAAGACGTGGTAAAAAAGTGAAATGGCGAGGAAACAAAAAAAAAAAAAAAATATAACGAAAGAAAAAGAAGAAGTTTCGAAGCACAACGATGAAAAAGATGAGGTAAGGTTGAACCGATGCACCAAAAGAGAGGGTACCTTAACTATAGTACTATGAAAAAGGCCGCCGGGTTCTTATCTCTCTATATATATATTTATATCTTACAAGTTTATTCAGTGCGCGAACCAACCCGACGAAGCCCAAGATATTAATTTTCCCGATGTATATGGATGACTCTCGACTTCCAAGCTAACGGCGCCCAGGGAGCCTTTCGTATATAAACTCAACCACCAGGAGAACACGTTGGACGTAGGTGGGAATGAGAACGATAGAAGCAACAGAGAGAAGAATATCTCTTTTTCCATCCTCGTATAACTGTATACATATATAAATTAAGGGTTGCGCTAAATTGATATCGATTCCGATTGAATATCATTTTTTTTTACTTTATTATCATTTTACCACAAGAATAAAATTTTTAAAAACTCTTTCCCTGGATAAAAACTCTCACGCTTTTTTTTCAAGTACTTGTGATAGTAATTGAGTTTGTATAGACATGAAAAACTTGGCTTGAATATTGCGAGAATGAGATATGGATAAAAAAAAAAAGAAATTCTTTAAAAATTAACATTATACTTCAATTCCTTGTCACTATATTTCCATGGACTTGTCAATTTCCATCTACGTTCATTCAGCTGTAGTCGCTCGATGCTGACGATATGCAAATTATACGAGGTACCTGGTATCCTTCCGGTATCGCAGTTTGCTGCGAGCGGTATTATGAAACTTAAGCCGTAGAGCACAAGTGTTGGGTTACGAGTTCGACCTCATCCTCTCTGTATGGATCCCCTCTACTTCTTAATTCCCTTCTCTATAACTTTCATACTCGCATGTGCTTCTCTCAATGCCACTTTAGCTCTTTCATCCGTCCCGACTGTAGCTTGATGGTTTAGTTGGAATATAAGCTAACTGCCACCTTTTCAAGATATTCCCATTTGGGGCCAACAGTATATTTATATGACATTCGAGTGAGATGTTACATTGCTTGACAATAATAAATGAAAATTAATTCTATTCATGAAATTTTCGTATAATGAGATTTCAAAAATAATATAACCCTCGGAGACTATTATTTTAATTGTCTTAGAGTATATACAGACGAAAGGGGAATTTAAACAGGAGTGTGCTGAAAGACGAAAATTTAGTTGATTTTACTAGAAAAAAAATCGAAGGATGACAGAAATTGTCGATTGGAATTAAAAAAAAAAAAGATTGTTGAATTAATAGTAAAAAAAATCTAGCTGTAATTTCCAGATGTCCTCGAAAGCTTCAACAATCGGAAGACAATTGGGACAATTACAATTTGTTAGTTTGAATCAATTGTAGAGTTCCATTTTTTTTCCGGTTGAATTGTTCAACTGTCCTAAATTAGTTGGGACAATAATTTAGTCTCGTTAAATTTACTGGATGTAGTTAAATACACAGGCTGTTTTCAGTTGTGTCAACTACATTCACATCGATTCGGTCTCTTATTCAAATCAAATTGTCATTTAAATTCCAAAAAACAGTTTTTGATAAAAACGGTCCATAAAATTCATTCAAAAACTCTAGTTGTCCTTTGACTTTCTAGTAAAACTAATTAGTATTTTATTTGTTTCATTCATCCATTTTTCTTTTAGAAGACTATTATCAAAACATTCTAATGTCAAACGACTTTTGATGATTTTAATAATAATGACATACAATTTTCATTTCATTGTTTGGGGATCAAAAGTCGGAATAGCGACTCGTTCCAAATATATGGCTGCGCGATTTGCTATCGCTATAAATTACGACTGTGAGGGAGGAAAGGGTTATGCTGGTTGTTCAAATCTTGGTAATAATTCTGAATTTAATTAAAGTATCCAAACGTAACTCATGTAAATCGATGATGTCAATTCGAAACTAAAAATAAGTAATTTAATCTGATGATATAGTGGAGAAATCGCATTTTGAAATCCAAATATGCAATTTAAAATTACGTTTAGATACGAAAAAAATTAAACAAATGATTAATTAATAAAAATTTCTAAAATCTAAAGACAAATTATATCTGATTGCAACTTGAAATAGCTGTGACATTGCAATTTCACATATACATCCTAATATATCCTAACCATCGGGACTGAAGCGAGAATATCAGCGATTAATCTCACTCTCGTATATAGGAAGGCGGCATTGGTGACGTCAACTCGCGCATTTACGAGCACCCAAGAGATAATCCAATCGTGCTGGTACGCCTGGTTATCAATTCCCTAGTGTGGTAATCGTGCCATTGTAATTAATGTGTACCCCTCCTTCTCTCAATTAAGGTGAGGCCACACGATCAGCCACACACAACGCTAAATATATGCTTGAGATTGTTCAAGTCGTCGATTTTACAAACTGACATTTGCGGTTCAAATAGATCTGTTTATCGAGCTTTATACAATGATTTATTTGCTGATAATAAAAACACGACTATGTCCTCATGAGAAATCTTACTGTTTTTATGAATTTCTTGATTACATAATTGTGTTAAAATTTCAATAAATAAATACTGCATATTTCCTTCTGAAATTATATTAATGAAGACCTTTGTAAGTCTTTTGTCAATGAAATAGATGAAAATATCTAAATATAGACCTTTTGTATTTAATGTAGGTCACTAATAATTCCTTGGGCTATCTCTGGAAGTTTTCAACAACAAAGTTGTGTCAGGTAGTTGATATTTATAATTTTGAACGTCGAACTAAAATCAATAATTAACTGGTTGCTTCCAGTTTCTTGATAATTGTAGTGGATTATACACATAGATAATTTTCTAACCATTGAGACTATAAGAATATACATATAATTCCCTCAAATCAAGTGATGCGATCTTGCTATAAATAAATTTTGTCCATCTTTGTAATTCTTTCAAAGGCTTTTAACAATACTTGCTGTAAAGATCCGTATAGTATACGATTCTCATAACTTACAAAACATGGGTACGTATTTCCTTTTCCTGTCCACCCATTCTATTGTTCATGCGACCGTATATATCGACTGCATACGCATGCATATATATCTAGTATGAAAATATGAGTCGGAATGGGGTTGGATTGGAGTGAAAGTGGGTGGGACTGCAGTGAAAGGGGAAAGGGGGCAGAGTATATACGAATTTTTTGTACCCTTCCGTTGGGCACATATTTCCAAAGCAAATCCCGAGCCAATTTTCGTAGTCGCGCAACCGTGAAATGCATTCGAATCGCGACGCTTCCGACATGTTGACATATCGATGGTAAACCAACCGTGCGTGTGGTTGGGTTAGTTTGTCTCTTGGTATACGGCCACGTGTATCATATATTCCGTTCGAATTTCCATCACCAATCATATATTTTTTTTTTTGTTATTTTTTCTAATTATTCAACTTTTGTTTAATTAATCAATTCGACTAATATTCAAATTAGTGGCCTTTATTATTTTTCATTTCGAAATGGGGGAACCTGCTATCAGCTTGCAGGTGAAATACACGACATGGCGGTTTTGTAGAAACTGTTAAGATAGGGAAATGGTATATTGAGAAAAGTGTACGTTGGTGATGCTTAGAAATGACCACATGCATGCAAAATATTACATCGACGTCGTATAAGCTTGAAACATGGTCGTGCAACGATAGAATAGGGAATGATGTTGAGAATGCTCGGTGAGGTATGAAGTAAAAAAAGAAAAAAAAAATAAAATGAGGGAGACAAACGTGGTGGTAGTACAGAGAGGAATATCTAGTGTGGCATGAAAGTATTTGAATATCTGACTTTGAATGAAACTCATTTCAAAACGTTCACTTGAGCTTTTTTATTATATCTATATATAAGGTAAAAAGTAAATTTCAATCGATGATAAATCATAAAAATACATAGATTTTTTAAATCTCATTTTATAATACGATGATTTAAAGGGGAAAAAAATAAAATAAAATAAACATAAAAATTTTTGTGAAAGCTCAGCTTTTTTAGGTTGATCGAATGCCCATAAATTTTCATCAGCTTTAAACTATTAAATAGCGGGAATAAATAAACAATGAAAAAAAAATTGGGTTTGGGCAAGTTTTGTTGTTGCAGAGCTTATTTTTTTTTATTCCTTTCTCGCTATTTAAAATTTCATCCCCTGAGTGACGTAAAGCGGCCGCCTACCTCTTTTGCTTACCCAGCGGCAACGTCGGCTTTTAATCAACCCCTTCTCGTCGTCGTCGTCCTCGTCGTTGTGCGCGCGCGCACGGTAATTGCTTAATACCGCGGCGAGCTTTGTTCACCAAGAGCATCGTCAACGTGATGTAGCCTGGTGGTAACGGGTATGAAGAGGCGTTTGGAAAGGCAACTAATTCAAATTTAAAATTCTGGCCTGTCGTATTACCACTTCCACATACTCGATGGCGTCGTCACATGCCAGCTACTGCGCACTTTATACAAAATATCCACATATACACACATAGGCGTGTACATAAAACGGTGTCTGACCCAATGTGGCCATTACTACTGCGTTATTCATGTCGTGCTCAACGACAAAGCTTGCGGCAATTGCATTAGAATATTTTAACGAGTACTGAGCGTCGTTATTATGCGTCGTTCTATTCGCCATCACGAAAAATTATATGAATAAAAAAAAAAAAGGTTTTTCAAATTTTTATCCACTTTCGAATTATATTTATTGATCATTTTCTGATGACACATGTGTGTATCTATGATATAACGACTCATTTACGCATAAAAGCAATCACAATATTTTTTTTTATTGCGTTTTAGTTCT
Organism: Microctonus aethiopoides; assembly: GCA_030347275.1. Lineage (NCBI taxonomy): Eukaryota > Metazoa > Arthropoda > Insecta > Hymenoptera > Braconidae > Microctonus > Microctonus aethiopoides. The sequence continues at coordinate 3,018,457 of JAQQBS010001425.1, forward strand.
TTTTTTCCTGTTTTTTTTTTTCATCGCGAAATTGCCTTTTACAATCATACACGTTATATAACGGGTAATCGTATCATCGCCCGGCAATTGTCCACAATTCCTAACCGATAAAGTCAACAGACACAATGTTGGTAAGCTAAATAGACTCTTACATCGTCCAACGTATCCCCTTTTGCTGTATTATTTCTCGGCAAATGGCGTAGCATTATTGTATTGTCACTTTTGCAATTCCATCAACTGCATTTTTTATACTATTGTGTGTGTGTGTGTGCGCGTTATTATTATTATTATTATTATTGTTTTCATCTCGACAATTTCATTCCAATTTAATTCGGGATGAAGTAAGTTTTGTCAAGGGATCAGATATTTGCAATATAATTCAGCAATTCTCCGTGTTTTATTTCAATGTAATTTATTCTTGTTAATTTAAATTTATTTTGATATAAATATATGTATAAATTTAGATTTTATATCCAGGTGAAATTAAAAAATATCTTTCAAATATTTATTATGTTTCTTGATGGTTAGAATATATTTTAATGTTTGTGTTTCAAGATTTATTTCCATGAGATGAAATTGTTTAAGTTTCATTACGCAATTGGATAGCCCGTAATTAGTGTGAATTTATTTTAAACTTTTAAGTCCACAATTTGTCATTGTGATAGATTGAACAAGATGAATATGGTAAGTTCATTTTAGTTCTATTCTCATTATATATAAATCTCAACATTAACGGAAAACACATGACAATTCAGTGACAATGACTAATATTAACACAAAAGCTTTGTTTCATGCGAAATCCATTTGCGGATTACAAATAGACGACATCGATAAGTTGTGTGCTTGAGCTTTTGGGTGCTTTGAGTGTGTGTCCGGTGGACCAGTTGGCGCTCACTCATGGTTCTGGCAATGAGGATTGCTGGGCTTCCGAGATACAAACTGACTGCAGTAAATTTCAAATACGTCGACAAGATACACATAAACACGCATATGGTCTTTGTTTTATTGCGGTGGGATAAAATTTCTCATTGAATGTTTAGGTAAAGTCTGACAATCATAGAATGAAAATGTTTACAATATTTGACGGGTAAATAATCACATGCTTTATGGATTAAAAGTTTCAAATGAAATTTAATTGATAAGTAAAAGCACAAAAAATTTTCAGTCAAGTGAAAATTTTGACTAAAATAAAAATAAGATACGTGCGGATAATAAGGCTTACCTAAGGGATATTTTCAATAATATGAAAAATAACCAAATTAATCATTAAGTTTTAATATTAATCGTTTAAGTATTATTATAAAATTTCAGGAATTTTTTTTTTCAAATAAAAATATTATTTGAAAATAAAATTCCTAAAATTCATCTTTGTTCTCACTGATTAAATGAAAAATATCCCAATGAAAAAGGGCACAAAAAAATAAATGTCTGATGAAAAAAAAAAATAAATAAAAATTCAACCTCAGGAATTTTTTGATGGAATTTTTTTCCATGCAAAGTATCGAACATTCTATTTCATCCAACGTCTCTAAACAATGTCTCTCTCATCGAACGTATAAAAACCTTGATCGATTTTCCTTTGATATTGTCAAAACCAATATAGTTGAAGGATAAACCCAAGGCATATTACACTTGACCTCAGGAGATTACAAGCGTTTGTAGTAATCCACCATAAAGCTCTTGGACCATCTCTACTTCCTCAACGGCTACCATCACAACTAGTACATTTCACTAGTATCGTCAATAGGATATCACTATCACTATATTCCTTATACCAATATAACATTAATCCAGGAGTAAATATCAACGTGATGCATGACAGCCCAAGCACATCTCACATGTTTTGTCGAGCGGCGCGTATGTTACGACAATATATATCACCTTTACCACCCTGTGTCCTTACTGTTTCCTAACAGGGGATGGGGTCGAAGTATTATATAGTTAGGGGAAGGATTCGAGAAGGGGCTGCATGTTCTCACTTGGGTAAATATTGTCTGGGCTGTGTCGCTATTCCAAACACACTGCAATTCCCTCGTGAAACAATTTGGTATGTAATACTTGACGATGCAGTAGACCAAAATATAAATTTAAAACAGCTGTATATCAAGTAGCTGCTGTTGTAATTATAATTATCAAATAATATTTGAACACGTGTCGTAGCAGATAAAAAATAAGAGACTTGAAACTAATTTTTATTTGATATCAAGTTAGAATTAAGTGACAAATTTTTTTTTTTGTTTAGAAAATACGTGCAAGATGCTAATTTTTTATTTTATTTTTAGAACTTTTATACGCTTGATAATTTTGACATAATTCTTTGCAAATAACACTGATAATACTTATATTTTTAACGAGAGTTTTAGTAAAAATAATCGGGGAATAGCAGTTGCCTTTATTGAGGTATAATTCAATGATGAGAAATGTCATGCGCAGTTGAATGAGAGTAGAAAGTGAGTTGAGGGATGAAATCCTTCTCGGGAAAGGCTCGACCCAGTATGCCAGCTTAAGGCAGCTCGTTATTTGTGGATTAAACTTATCTTGAAAGTATTTTCTTTACCTGGCATTGTGCACTGATGCTCTATGCCAATTTCATCATTTCTAAGTCTAACAAATCCTTAGAAATAGCGAATATAATTTGTATGAGTATAAAATTCACATATTTAGAACATATATGCAACGAAATATATATGTGAGGACATAGAAAAAAATCTTTAGCTAAATCAAAAAATATTAACGTTGAATTTGAATTAATTAATTAATTAATTAATTAATTAATATCTACATTACTAATTGAAGTGACTTCAAATTAAAACTGAATTCTCAAAATGACTTGCTCTATTATATTAATTTTACTGTGGACTGTTGATTCAACGACACTCACTGTATTCTACACAATAAATAGTTTCACGTTGATCTCATTTTACATCTCCACCAGAAATTCTCTCTACTGCATTACTTGAATAAATACATTGTATCTATGTATAGATATGTACATATATAAATCTATGCATGTATAACCTTGGTGGCACCGGTGCTTGGTGATAGCAACTACTGGCAATCGGCTTAGCCTGAAGGAAATGAAACTTCCCAGTGTAGTATAACAGAGACCGCTAAAGGTTGGGGCAAGGACGAACGAGTAAAGACACAGGCTAACTAACCGACTTTGGGTAGAATATATTGTATGTTGTTGTAATTGTAGTTTAATGGCATTTACCATCTTAAATTCTATTAAACTAATTTCAGCCTAATATGTTCATATATTATATCAAGTTGTTAATTAATTTTCATTTATTAAATGAAACCACATTAGGAAGATAAGAATTATTTTTACTTTGGAATGTTTTTCAAATTTCTTGCAGTTTCTTCGGTGTGTTTAAGGACGTTCATTCATGAGACTTGTTAGTAGAGAGAATTCGTTTGTTTTTAGTTTTGATAAGTTAAATCATGTAGCTGTCTACCCTTGAAAATACAAAACGCTTTATCGATTATTTCAAAAAGTTATTAAAGATCAAAAATCAAATTTTTAACATAGAGCCTTATAAAAAATTAGCATTTTTATGTATTTAATATTACAATAAGTATATTGTATGAGTAGATACAATAATAAATAATGTTTAAAAATATTCTTTGAAATATGTAGTTTATATAAGTCCACAAAAAAACTGGTGTTGACGAATGTTTAAATTAAATATTAATTATTTTAATAAAGATAATTAAAACTGTTTTGGTAAATTTTGGTAAATGGAGTCAAATCAATTTTTAATGTGGATCAACTGATTTTTTAAAATAAATACCTTAAAAATAATTGGTACATATAAAAAAAAATTATAAATCATTGTAAAATTATTAACATATTTCACAAATTTTTTTCAAGCCTCGAATAAATTTCATAAAAAGTTGATACTCATTTGTTTAGCGCATTAACGTCCTTAAATTAATTCTTATAATTTTGTAATAATACTAAGAGTTATTTCACTGATGAAAATAATATTACACAGAATTTTATTTTGTGCGATATTATTAATCGCGTCGAATTTGTAATAATCGTTTTATCAATATCTCCAGCGCATTAAAATAAGTTTTGAGACTATAATATTCTCAATATTATCGATAATAGTGTAAAATTAATCGTTCACTTTCAGTCTAATGGTGAAATTAATATTGAAGCAATATATTTAATGTAACTATTGATAATTTGTCTACAAACTAATATTGTACAATGATATTGCGCAACAATTTTGTGCAACACTATTGATCGACTCGACTCAGCTTTAATATCTAGCATAGTAAGTACTTAACACCCTTAAAATCCATTCCAACATTTTTTACATCTCTTAAAAAGCAATTAATTAATATATCCTCATAATTATAAATAACTTACTCCAACTTTTTCAATCAATTCATTCAAAAAAATTTAGATTACCAAAAAATCGAGTCGAAGTCAAAAAAAAAAAATTTCCCTCGTGTTATTTATATGAGAAACCGAATTTTTGAATTCGTCATGTCTCTAATTAACTCTGAATTTTTTTTCAAACAGGAATATTTTCTTTCATATAAATCATCAAATTTTCATTAATCACAAACAAAAAAAAAATATCGCCTATAAATATAACACTCTAATATGTCTACTTCAAGCCATTGTATTTTCCATTAAAATATTTCCAAACAACCTTCCTTGCTCCTAAAAAACCTCACTAAATCCCAATAATAATATTCAAAGTAGCATGAAAATTCGAAAATACTATCAATCCCCCTCAAAAATTATTTTTCAACACAAAATCACAACAAAAAAATTTCAAATGAACTTTTAAACAAAATTCTTCACTACATACCCACATACACATATTCAACCGTTAAAATGTGTTGTATTGCGTTGGCATACAGTCAAACAACATTAATAATTTACGTAGTTTTGTCTGTTGCCGGTAGCACACCAAAGTCATGTGCGCAAGCACAAACACACACAAACCAACACATCCACACATAAATAACAATAAATTGTGTACGTTTGTGAATGATTGTATAAATGCGTTCTATCTATCTCTATACCTATACAAAATTTCGTCCTTGTTATTGATCTATATCTCTACATACTTTCAACAGCGTCGCCAAAATCCCACGAGTGTAACGTAAAATATATTCTCATACTCCAAACACATTTGCTCATGTATATATATATTATATACACATAAGTAAATACACATACAAATACATATAAACATATACATACATCTATGTCGATAGATGATTACGTGTATTTTTATATATGTGTATGACTATGAGGATTATATACAGCTATTCGATATTATGAATTCAACCCTCATGTGAATTGAAACCATATACCTCTCCCCCTTCATCCCTCCTATCGTCCCTCACCTCAGCATTGCCTTTCACCTCGCTTTCCAATGTACCAACGAGACGCCTACGACTCGACTGTATTCGAAAAACACAGAGATTTATGGGAGTACGCGGCTTGGACCAACGATGCATTTCGTTAATTATTTCCTGCACACACAACGACTCTTCCACCCAACCGCTTCGTATATTATATGTATATCTGTGTCTATAGTATGTACGGTTGGATTTATTTCCATTTGTGCCCGCCTACGTATAGCCATATAGATGGATAAACTTTATTATTATTTTTTCTTTTTTTTTTTTATATTTTTTTTTCAACTTTTGTACGCGACCTATATTTATTTCAATGTGTGTATTGTACGGAAACCCCTGTAATTTCTGACGCGTTCACTTTTACACAGTGGTAATAGTAGACGTAGTTGTAAGGGAAAATATATAGTAGTTCTTTTTTTTTTTTTCTTTTTAGTTATAATAACACAAAAGTGATAAAGATAGTAAAAATTTTTCAATTACAGCCATCTTGAAAGTGTCTCTTTCTTCGTGGAATATGTTGTTAATTATTATTATTTTCCCGTAGTTTTTTTGTCTTTTGTTTTTCATTTTATTTTTTTTTTTTTT
>JAQQBS010001425.1:3024482-3057433 GCA_030347275.1 Microctonus aethiopoides
TTTTTTTTTTTTTCATTCTCTTGTCTCTAAGGGAAGTAATATATTTTTGATGTCAAGGAGAGAATCCCTTTCTATGTTCATCTTGGGAATGGAACAAAATTACGTGGGAAGCTCCACAAATATTCTTTTCTTTTTATTCTATTAATATATATATATATGTATAAAGATATCTAATTTTCTTTCGAGACAAAAGAGAACATGAGTGTAAAGGTCTTGATGTATGTGTGCCTGTGTGTGGTTGGTTATATTTTAAAATTAACATTGAATTGGCTCTAACGAAGCAGAAATGGAAAAATCTTACGTTTGAATTTCTCCAAACGTTTTTTTTTTTCCTTTTCTTTTCTTTTCCTTTCATATTCGCGATTTCTCTTGCACCTATATTGCTACCATAACACTACGAGTCTCAAGATTTCACGTACGTAGTTTTCTCTCATCTTGACGTTCTTGTAAAGGCGAGCGCACAACTCGTACCACGTACAATTCGCTCCCTATATTTCTATTTCTATATCTTCATACCATTCCCCTTACGCTACGTGTCCCTTAACTGAGTCTTAAATACGTGACGCAAGGATAATGGGAGAAGATTTCACAGCCGAGATCTACCGTAAACTGAACGCGAAGCATTTCCACCTTTCAACCCCCTTTAACACCCCCATCGTACAACTCATCCTTATATGTACGTGTCTTTGATTCCCCCCAAGGGGCACATTCGATTCGTACTAAGAATTCTCAAATGTCACATACAAAGTCTACAGTTTATAAGACAAAATTGCGAGAGTGAAGAACAAAAGTTGAAATAAAAAAAGTATTTAAAAATATTTTTCTTCTGCAGAGAAAATAAAAAAAAATTATTTTTGTTTTGTTATTTCAATTGTTTTGTCTTAAATTGCAGAACAACGATTGTTTCCTCGATTGTTGGAACGCCAAGATTTTCTCACTCATACATACTCCTCTATCCTTGCAATTCTCCATTCTCCACGTTCGAGCAGTTCAAGTTATTTTTTTTTTGTTTCATTTCCCGGCTCTATTCCCATATCCGCCGCGGGGCGCGTCCAACTTATAACGAGAATTGCTCTCACTGAAAAGTTTCTTGGGGTTGGAAGTTTCCGCATATTCCCATTCGCTGCGTGTATATATAAAGTCGCGTGTTCGCTACCGCGCGTTGAATTACCTACGTGAGCTTGCGCTTCTCTCGTTTCGTCCTTGCTTTTATTTTCATTTATTTATTTATTTTTTTTCTTCTTTTTCAGGGGTTTTCGCTACAATTTCATTCGCTTGTTTTACTTTTTTTCGCGAGTGTTGTACACTTTTTATGCAGTTGATATGTTTTTTATGTAAAAAAAGAAAACTTGTCATGCAAAAATTATTCGATTTGTGACAAAATTTTTTTTTGGCAACGGTTCACTTACAACTAATTTAAAACCTGCATTTCATTATCGCTCTTGACGGGAAAAGTGAACGTATAAATTTTCAATCTTGTTTTTTTTAACTAACTTTCACCATGTCGTTGCGTGAAAGTAATTTATTTAATTACGTTTTCAATTTTTTATTTTTTTATTCAATTTTTTTTTTCACTTAGTTCTCTCATTGATTTATTGATCTTTTTAGGATGTTATAAATTCTGATGAAAATAGAGGAAACGTAGTGGAAGACCTTGAAAAATTTGGAACGATATTGAGATAGAAAATTTATGATATTTTTTTTCTCTTTTTTTTTTATTATTTCAAATAAAATTCAAAATTTCATCATCGTCATCAATATCAACACTTTAAACCAAAATTCCTAATAATAAAACACACTCGCGAACGTTACAAATAGGAATACCATAAAATAAAATATTAACCCTCGTAAAAGAAAAAAAAAATTTTCAATTTAAATTTATTTTCATCCAAACTGATTTCTAAATCACCACAATAAATAATCAATTCCAAATTCAATATTTATCATCAAATATAAATCTAATACAATCACCACATTACAAATTCCCTTTTTGTCACGTTTAAAATAAAAAGCCTGTTATATATTTTACATATCACCCCCTTAAACGTCCTTAAATAATATTTTCAAATTTTTCTTTCAAGTATTTCAACACATGACAATTTATCAAAATTTTACCAATATAAATTTCAACATAAAACATCACTTTACACAACTGAATACTAAAATATAAAAAATTCCTCTATCAATCCTAGATATCAATAATCACAATTGAATAAATTTATTTCTCTTCTCATTATTATATTTATTTATTCAATTTTTTTTTCTACCTGTACATATATGATATATTTATTTGCTTTTATGATGAGAGGAACGAGAGGTTGAATGAGTGTGGGGAGAGGCTCGGGAGTACACACATATTAAAATTTCCCTGCGAATTTTTCGTTAACAATAAATTCGCTTTTTTATATACATTCAATGTGATTACATGAAAAATTTAACAAAGCTCACTCGTACATGTTATTATTAGGGGTTGAATGATGATGAAAAAGTGAGCAGAGGGAGGAAAGTTTAGTTGAAAATTTATCAGTGAACAAAAAAAAAAAAAAAAAAATTACAGATGAGGGAAAATTTACCAAGAGGATAATCTGCATCGAATTACCGCCATATATGTATGCAACCCTTTTATTTCTGTATTTTCTCTCTATCTTTCTCACTTTTTACCCCTCTGTTCAATGCAACCTTTTGTGAATACTAACGATGCAATGTATTTTATCATATATGTATATTAAATCCTCTCGTCTCTCTTCAATTCCCAATTTTGCCCATTAAATTGAGAAATTTCAATAGACCATTTTCCCACTGTATATATGTACATCATAAAACCCTCATACTCTAGTTATTAAAAATAAATACACATATATATTTAGTACGTTAAAAGGAAAAAAAAATTTTATAACAAATAATAAAATTGGAATTAAAAAATATAAACATGACTGATATATGTTGAATTTCATCCCAATTAATTTATAACATTTAGTATACATAATAATGGGAAAGATAAAAAATTATATAGATAAATTTGAAAATGAATAAAATTTTCTTTTCAATACAAAATATATTGGAAATTTATTTATTTCCGTATGAATCAGTATGATGAATGTGAAGTGATTATTTTTGTGTGAAAGCTCCTATATTCTATCTGAAAGTTTGTACTAAAACGCAAGCTCTAGGCAAAAAAAAAAAATTTGTATTCCAAAAAAAAAAACAAAAAAATTGAGAAAAATTGGAATTAAAAAATATGAACATTACTGATAAATATTGAATTTCATTCTAATTAATTTATAACATTTCGTATACATAACAAAGAAAAAGAAAAAAAATTATATAGATAAATTTGAAAATGAATAAAATTTTCTTTTCAATACAAAATATATTGGAAATTTATTTATTTCCGTATGAATCAGTATGATAAATGTGAAGTGATTATTTCTGTGTGAAAGCTCCTATATTCTATCCGGAAGTTTGTACTAAAACGCAAGCTCCAGGCCAAAAAATAAAAAAATAAAAAAAAAAAATAAAAAAAAAGGAGAAGAGAAAGGAGAGAGAGTACGAACGTGGCCATACAAACTTATGAAAATCCCGGATTTATCGCCGCTACGTCATGCAAGCCACTAGACAAGCAGCTTTCCCTACGACTTGACAAATCGCCCGGAAGGATTCGCTCTGTTGGTCCTGAGTTACTTTCCTCTCTCTCTCAAACCTCTCTTTTACAACACTACCGCACTTTTCTCCTCTGCTACCGTCGCCTTTATCCGGTATCAGGGCCGAGATATTTCGATTCGTAGATATTACCTAAGCGCAAAGGGGTTTTCTTCTTGGGTTTATTCCAAAAGTCCCGTTATCTCGCGACAAAACATCCCGACCGCGTGGTCGCAAGTCGCAACGAACTTTGTTCACGCGAGACGTCAGAGAGACGCTTGGGCGTTGGCGCCACTTTGCCAAATAATATTTTTTTTTTGTACACTCACTTGTCATAACAAAACCGCGAATTTATTGACGATAGAAAAATAAATTCCGCAATAATATATACAGTTTTTTTTTTTGATGATTGAAAAAGAATAAAGAATTTTTTTTTCCAACTTTACTTTTACGTCTTTTTGGTAATCTTTGAATTGTTTGGGAATCATATGAATATTATTTCATATAATTTATCATTTTTCTTATGTTCATTTCCAACTCTTCGATGTAAACAGTATAATAATCATACAGGTTTTATAAAATATAAATAAAACAATAGAAAAATAAAATATTCAAGATAAAAAAAATTTTTTTAGCCTGATTTAAAATTGTATTAATCAAAAAATTATTGTTCTATGTTCTATGTATGAATATTATTTATCTCACGAAATTAAAAGCAGGAAGATCAATTAATATAAATAAAAATGATGAAGACTGTAAAATTCATAAATAAATTTGATTTCGATTGTTTAGAATATTTTTAAACATTTTTTTTTTTAATCATTTCAAAGCTCATAATAGTTATTCGTGTATCTAGGCCGGAAAGTTGATCATTTTTAGCCAAATCCGAAATATGTGGCCGAGGCGTAGCCGAGAAACAAATGATTATTCGGCCTTGATACGCACAATATTTTTAGGCGCGGATTGCCTCAAAAAATGATGTTTAAGGGATTAAATAGTCACTAAAATGACAAAATTAATGAAAATGTACGGCGCTGTACGCCTATATATTATAGTATAATATAGGTATACAGCATGAGCTGGGATCACGCGACTTTGTCTTTTGTTTCATGGGTAAATATAAAATAAAAAATTGCGTTGCTACACAGTTCAATCACAAACGTTGTATCTGCCAGTATCATAGCATTTGAATTGAAGGTAAAATAATAGTATGTTTCATCATGTTCACTGTTGAATAAATACTAATGTTTTAGTTATTATATTTAATAATATTAGTAATGTTATGAAATAATATTTCAAACTCCTGTTTCAGTTTCGTTATTATTTAGGAATAAATTTATAATAAATATGATTATCATTTGAAATAAATAACATGCGTCCGTGAAGTAAAAAAGTGTACAGAAAAGTATCATTTTAGGGACTTTATTTAGTCCCTAAAACGTCGTTTTTTGAGTCCTAAAAAATAAAATAAATTTCTTTTGAATTGATTTTCTGTGTAATTACCTGTTCCAGCTGAACCAAGTCGTAGCACAGCATCGCCTTGAAGTGATATTGAGAGAGTTGCTGTGTCCTCAAGGCGTGCAAGCACCTCTTCCGGTATATCTTCGGGTTCGCGGAGGCGGAGGGTGACTTCACCTCCGCCTCCGCTTCCTTGGCCACCGGCGCCACCGGGACTCGTTGACGCTGAATACATGAACACTGATCCGTATCCATGCAAAGATTGTAGGGGTAATCTCACACCCCCTACCTCACCAACTGGACCCTGTAATCAAAAATAATAAAAAAAAAATTAATTTTTATTCAAAAAATACTTATTTTGTAATGTTGTAATATTTTTAAAAATATTGTGGGACTTTGTATTAATTTTTAAAATGGAATAAGTCAAAATTTCACAGTGTAATCTAAAATTGTGAATATTCTTGCTGTGAATAGTATGATGAATTTTATTTTATGCCTTTTTCTGTAATTTTCACTGAATTATCAAATTTTTTCTAATATATTTTTTATTTACTCAAAGTTTGATCCTTCGAGTTAGATTATTGCTAACCTATATTTTGCACCGGACGTCACATGGTGTAATACTCTCGTCCAAGGGTTGATATAGATAGAGAGGATAAAAAAGCTACTAAATTTCATTTAGATTCACTTTCAATCTTGACTGAAAAAAAAGAAAAAAATTCAGAAATAAAAAAATAAATTTTAATAATTTCACCAAGACTTTATTTAATTTTTTTCAACGCATTTTGTACCAGAAAACATTCATCTTCGCAATGAATCCCTTCAAATGACTGTTTTCTAGTAAAATATACACGAAAAAAAAAATAAATATATAAAATTCAAGAAGTGAAATGAAAATTATTTTTTTTCAATCCAAAATATATTTAATTCTCATTCCTGAAAGGCTGTGGCCATAAAACAATTACAAAAATAGAAAAAAATCCGCTCAAAACACACATACATACAGGTAAAATTGTTAGTGTGTTTGAACGACGCATTACAACCGCGAACGCTGATGACGCGGCCATTATTTACGTAAATTGATTCGTCCAACCGAGTATTTTCCTGTGTCACACATATTCGCAGGCTTCCTTCACACAGAGTAAAACGTAAAAACTCGCCAAATAAATATATGTATATTGTACATACACATATGTATTTATTTGTGCAAGTCCAAACTAGCGACTATTCACCGAAAGTAATTTATTTTAATGGTCATTTTCGTAATGGTCCTTTGAACATAACGCGCATACATATAAATTATCAACTCAATCGCTGTTGGAATATTTACACGCGTTAATAAACTACATTTCAACAGTTAAAAAAAATCTACGTGAATAAATACATATTTATATATTTATTTATTTATTTATTCAGTTATTTATATTCCTTTTGTTGAGGAAAATATTCGTCAATTTTCGTGTTGAATTAATTATATTAAATATATTTTTAGTCTTCATATTCAAAATTATTTACGAGTGCACAGCATTTTTATAAAGTTCAGATAAATTTGTCAACATTTTTAAAAATTATGTATAGTGTTGTAAAATTATTTTTATATTTAATAATTTTGTATCTTTTATTTTGTTATTCCAAGTTTCTTTTTATACAATTGTACTTTTGTAAATTTTCAACTACATAAAGAAATTTTATTTTCTTCTCAAAGATATTCGCACTAATTTTATTGTACAATTGTATACAAAAATAAAATACACTCACAGAAATGACAATAATTTTTACTTGAAAATTTTATTCACATTTTAAAACACTGGTTATTTTTTTTTTCATTCACATAAACTCAATTGAAAATATATTTATATACAGAAATAAAATGAGAAGAATCTGTGAAGTAATTTATAATAATATAAAAAAAAATTCATAAAATTTATAAAATTCAATATAAAATAAAAATTCACATTTGATTATTTATTTATTGTTTATTTATTTATTTATTACAAAACATTTCAAAGTAAAATACTTACGTAAAAATTACCGCAACGAAAATACCAGTGAACTCGAGAACGTGAGACTGAGAACTGAATTTATCGATTTACGAACGTGACATAGAGTAAATAAAATGTCCCAAAGGGAACTATAAACACGATGTAACTTGAGAGACAAAAGTGTAATACTGTGTTTAGTTTGATACACTTGAATTAATTATATATTGACATACAGATTTGTCAAACGAAAGAGAATAAAAACAAAGAAAAAAAAAATATTCCTATTCAAAATTAATAAACTCATCTAATATTTATATTCACATACATATCCCACTGAATTCTGAATAAATAATTTTTTTTTTCATCTCTCAACACAAATCATAAACATAAATACAAGTGTTGAATAAAACTTTGAGAAGAAAATAAAATTATCATGTCAGAAAAAAAAAATAACTCAGTAAATAATAGTTATAATACAAGGTTTCATTATTTCTCGTAACACAAAAACTTTTTTTGCTTTCATTCTTGCCGACAGATGAACTAATAAATACACATGTATATATGTACATATATATAGATTATTTGTTTTTTTTTCCTAGCCTTTTTCTTGCTTCGTTTCGTACGTTGGATATTTCATCACTATCAATACTATAATAGGAAGCAGAAGATGCTATTTCATTTTATGATCAGCTTGTTGACAAAAATATCCAACGTACGACAAAAAAAAATGTCAACGCAGAGATATTGAATAGTATATACATATATATTGATATATTTATATGTAATATATATGTGACGTTGAATTTGTTTGTGTTAGAACATCAATACGGCGCCGAAAAATAATCTATATGACATTGTCGTAAAAGTTTTTGAATTCATGATGGAATAAAAATAGCAAACAACCGGAAGTAGATATATATGTGTGTGTATTTATACATATATATAAAAGTTATGTGATATAGAGAAAGATGAGATGAATGAGTCAATCCTTGGGAAATTTTTGACAATTTTTGAGATTTTTATTTTTATTTTTCTTGTTATAAAATTTATGAGTTTAATATTTTTATTTATATTTATATATATATTTTTTTTGTTTTGAGATGCGTTTTTGTTGGATTTATTTGGTGATAATTAATGTAATTTAGAAAAATGTATAAAAAAAAATATTTTTTACGAGTTGACAAATTTTTAAATTTCTCTACGAAATAAACAAATGTTTAAATTAATTTTAATAATTCAATTAAAAAATACTACTAATGTCTCGATGACAATACTAATTATCCTCACACAATTGTTTATGAATAATATAATAAAAAATTTCATTGTCCATAATTTTGCTTTATGAATTTACTAAAAAATATAAAATCAAACAAAGAAAAAAACGAATTCTGTTGTCGTAATTTTTGTTAATTTTGACTAGCTAAATTTTTAATTTTCCTTCTATCCATTTTTTTTTATAACTTTTTTGCAGTGCATCCTTTCATTTATATACATAGTTATACGAATCTCGTTGAAAATTTATGATATGCCCGTGGCATCAACGTTATATATAAGCGAGTCATTCATTATGTGCGCTTGAGGGCACGTTGGCTATTTCGTTATTTCGAAACATTCACTTTAATGACTTATACACAAGCATTTTACATTATAATATTAACCATATACATACATACATACATACATACATACATACATACATACATACATACATACATACATACATACATACATACATACATACATACGTACATACATACATACATACATACATACATACATACATACATACATACACATGTACCTTTATGTATAAAAAAAAAATACAACGTGCAGCACAGAGTAATATTGTACTGTTTAACATTGAAAACAACTAACATTTATAATATGTAAATAATAAATAATATTCATAAAAATTTTGTATTATTTAATTTAATTTTTTACCTCATATTATTTTTTTTTCTTGCTTCTTTTGATCCTATTTCAACTTGTCTATTCCACTCATTCTTTTGTATTTTTTTATTTAATTAAAGCGTGTGTGAGTGTATAATGTTTACACGTGTAAAATTTTGAGTATTTATTTTTTATAATTATATTTTTTTTGTCTTTCAACTTTTTCACAGTAGAATTTTTGTCACTTATAGTAGAATAATATGCATTTTTCATTTAGAAGAAAAGGTTACGAGATGAAAAATGAAATAATATATATAACAATGCAATGAGTGAGGTGTGTTTAATTATACACAAACAGCACATATTCATTTATGATGTAATGTAAAGAGAGTAAAGATCACAAAGAATAAATATTACTTTATATTAATTGTCTGAGAAAATTGTGTTACTAATTTTGTATAAATAAAATTATTTCCACGATTTTAATACAAAAAAAGGCGGATGAATAACTGATTATTTATTATTGTTGTATTGAGAGAATTTGAAGTGGAAAAAAAATATACGAGGCTGATATAAATATTTTTTTGAATACATTTGATATAACTTTTATCATAAATCTTTATTGTGAATTAACTAAATAAATAATTTATGTTACTTTACTTTTTGTAAAGTAAATAAATCCCCATTGGAATTATTTATCTACATTTTCAGTGATTCAAACTTTATATTCATGAGCCCACAATCGCTGTAACAATGTCGACCGATTACAAGACGAAGATATGATTGTATAAATACTTAACTTGACTTACAGAAGAGATAGTTAGACAAAACTGAGAATCTCAAGTTTGACTGATTGTTTCAAGGTGTAAGAACACTCTTGGAATAATAATATGAATAATGAAATATAAGAAAAATATTTTTGTTCGATAATAAATCATAATTTATATTCAAAAATTATTTTTTTTTTGTATCAATTGAAAAATATATTTAGTGAAAATTGAAAATTAATTATCTCAACAATTATTTAAATGTAATAAATAGGGATAAATTTTGAGATTTAGTTGAGAAAAATATTATAGATTAAATAGTCCAACATATTTACTGAACAAAAAAAATTTTTTTTCAACAGAAAATTTGTTGATAAATAAAAGAAAAATTAATTATAAATAGTTATCACATTTTTTAATCTAGAAAATTTTGAATATATTCCCCAGTTCTAAATTATATTTAATTCTGCACTAAACACAAAAAAAAAAAATAAAACAAATAAATAAATAAATAAATAAATAAATAAACGTGCCATAGGATTTATGCCTTAGACAACCAATTTATATCATTACCCAATTTATTTTTCTTTTTTTTCTTCTTATATTCTTCCTTAAATTTTTATGACCAGTAACAAACAACTAACAAAAGTCGTTAAAATTTGTTATGTTCCCGCTGTCGTGTTTACTTGTTATTGCACAGTATATAAGATACATTCACTCAAGGTCGTTGTACAATTCATGTATACAACTGCAACCACATACACACACACGTAAATATACATATCCATATACATAAACATAGCTATGTCGTTATGGCTATGAATGCGAGAAAGAAAAGAAAAAAAAAACCAGCAGTTTTTATTTTTTTATTCCACCGTCTTATTCACCTGTACTCTTTCTACTTTCACCCCCATGTTCAGTCGTTTTTCCAGTTAGATGGCGGTTGTAACGTTAATAGCACGAATCTCCTTTCATTCACATAATTTTTTCCATCATGAAACGAAGAGAAAAGAACTATTTTCAAAGTTTATTATCTCTCTGTATACATTTGTATAAATATTCATACCATATTTTTAACTAGATGTGGATGAAAACTTTTGATTTATTTTTTATGTAGAATTATTTTTGATGTTACTATTTTAAATTTTATTTGTTGTATCAACATTATTTTATAGTAAATATTATTTTTAATTTGATAGTAAAAATATTGGTGGTGAGATTTTTTTTTTCTTTCTTTTTTTCTTCTTGTTTAATTTATATAAACTGATAATATTTGCTTGTGATATATATGTGTAAATATGTTTATGTATATATGTAAGAAAGTCTTTTAGGTGCTTCGGAATTCTGTTGAAGTTCAGTGGCTTCATCTTGGTACAACAGTTGCATTTTGCAACAAAAGTTCATGTAATCGATGCACGTGTAGATACCTTATCAACTCACCCTTCTACATTTCTATCTCAATATATACATCCACATGTCTTGCATGTGTTTACAAGTGGTGGTGAATTGTAGATGTAATACTTTGTGATGAAGAAAAAAATAAATAATAATAAAAAAATGAATCGTTATTAATTTTTATATTTTTCAATAACTAATAAATTTTTTTTTATTCGTGGATTATATATATTATTGAATGACTGTTATTTTAACAATTAATATTTCTTTCCTGGAAAATTTTTGACAATTTTTTAAATTTTTATTTTTATTTTTCTTGTTATAAAATTTATGAGTTTAATATTTTTATAAATAATCATATATATTTTTTTAATGTTTTGAGATGCGTTATTGTTGGATTTATTTGGTGATAATTAATGCAATTTAGAAAAATGTATAAAAAAAAAATATTTTTTACGAGTTGACAAATTTTTAAATTTCTCTACGAAATAAACAAATGTTTAAATTAATTTTAATAATTCAATTAAAAAATACTACTAATGTCTCGATGAAATTACTAATTATCCTCACACAATTGTTTATGAATAATATAATAAAAAATATCATTGTCCATAATTTTGCTTTATGAATTTACTAAAAAATATAAAATCAAAAAAAAAAAAAAAAGATGAATTTTTGTGAATTTTTACTAACTAAATTTAAAAATTTCCTTCTATCCATTTTTTTATAACCGTTATTAATTTAAATATTTTTTAATAACTAATAAATTTTGTTTATTCATATATCATATCATCAAATCAATGTTATTCTAACAATTAATATTTCTTCCCTCTATTTCATCGACTGCATAAATATATAAAACAATTTTAATTTTTTATTTCAATTTATTCTCATGGCAGAATATTTTTTGGTTAAAACAATGAATTTATTATAAACTTCCATCGCGAATCTCATAAGCATTAATCAGGTCATTTCTCTTCTTCTTCACTGCTCTTTCTCGTTTGAATACATTCATAAACTATAATTCCCGCACGACTTAATTATTGTTTACTTCAAATGCTAATTGCAATAACTACTTCATAATTTATAATAAATTGGCATCATCATTAACGAGATAATAATCTTCACTATAAAATAAAGTATCTTATGAATCTATTTCTTCTTCATATAAATATGCAGATAAAAATAAATTTTTATATTTCATTTCTTTTTTTCTCATTTTCTACTTTGCCTTTTAATTTTTTTTTTAACGTTTCCATTATTTTACCTCGGTCTCTCTATTACTTGAACTCTCACATTTATTCTCCGCCGCTTTCACAGATGTTGCCTCGTACATAAAAAGCTCAAAGAAAAAAAAAACCCCCCGGATGAATATTAATAGCAATAATAAACGAAGAAGAAAAAAAAAGATAATAATAGAGAAAAAAAATTTAGTCTGATTATAACAAGAAACAACGTTGCACAATTGGAAACAGGTTTAATTAATCGACGTTGATGATTAAGAAGTATATTTGGGTGGAATAAAAAGAATGAATTAATATTAAAAATGAAAAAAATTACTAGAGATTAAAAGAAAAACAAAATGTGAATGAAAGACAAGAAAAGTATTAGAGTTTTGATAAAAATCGAGGGCCCTTTTTTTTCTTGTCAGCTGCAAAATGTGCTGAAAGTCCCACGAGAGTTTTGGCCCCTCTTGGACTTGGCATTGAGGGTGGATTAAACCCTCCAACGGGCACACACACACACACACACACACCCATCAACCCTCAATCCTTGATTCACTACCCCCGAGATCCAGTCTCTCTTATTCACATCTTTTCGTTGTCAATTTTTTCAAGCTTAATAATTTTTTTTTTATTTTCATACACCCCTTCGTATTTTACTTGATTAGATCTTTTTCATGTCTATAATAAGTGCGATTAAATAAATAAATAGACGTGATAATGAGAATAATATGAGCAGTGATAATAAAATAATGTTAATTAATAATTAGAATTAAATATATGCTGATTAATTTGACTAATTATCCATCGATTGATTAAATAATTAAGAAAAATAATAACAATGAGGGTTGAATTATCATGTAGCACATGAGAATAATACATGCGACATAATGAAAATTGTCATATGCATTGTATTATATCTTAATATGAATTAGTAAATTTATTATACAATCAACATCTGAATATTAATTTAAAATGATTAGAGAACAATGCTATTGTATGAAAATTATTCGACTGTTATGTAAATTATATTTGATTAATTCAATTTTTTGCAACAAATTATCAAATATTTATTCGAAAAAAATATTCATGTTTCGGGATAAATATTAATTCAACAAAAAGCTTTATAGAAAAATTATTTTCGTACTAATATATTTGTTAAAAAAAAAAATTAAATTGGTTATAAATAATAAAGTGTTTTTTTTTATTGTCTTCTTTTATTTTTATTTTATATATATATTTCGTTCTGTATTAAATTTCTTTATTTCCAATCGAATGTATATACTAAATTGTGAGCATTATTGCGGTTTGAATGAGCTTTTCAAGAGTTCTTTTTAAAAATGTGAAATCATCTGAAAAATATTGTTCCACAACGAGCAATGGATTTAAAAGCTCCAACATATATTTCATCATAATAATCATTTATCTATTTTATTATTTATAATTCACTTAAAAAGCTCGATTTTAATTAAACATTGAAATAAATTAAATATCATTCATCGAATACATTTTAAATTAATGTCGATTGATGAATATATTTAATGTTGATCCAATATTTGTCCTACGTATAATGTATATTCTCTGCAAATATGCAGTTGAATAAATATTCAAAGTAATTGCAATATTAATTAATAAATATTTCAAAACAGTAAACTTGATATATAATATTGTGCATTATAAATTATGTTAACTTCCAACTGTGTGAAAGATTCAAGGTTTTGTGTATTTAATTCTCACAGCAGGTATTTTCATTTGATATTTTATCATCCCTCTTTACCCCATTTTCTCATATACACTCAAACCACCCAGACATAAATATATATACATGTATTTGTACACATTATTTTCCTCTTCCTCTTAAAACTTTGTGGCAACGATGATTATTAAAGGATGTTGTTCGGAAATTACACTGTTCTTATGCTGAGAAATAGAATAAAAAAAAAAAAAAATGAACGAAACAAAAACTAGTACAAGGTCTTTTATTATTAAACGAAAAGAAGAAAATAAATAAAATTCTTTTATGTTTATTCTGGATAGTTAAGTGTGAATAACATCATTAATTCAATTCTCAATGCAAAAAATGAAACAAGCAAAAAAAATACAGTACTCTACTGTCGTACTGACAACAAAGTTTATCAACATCAGGTGCCTACCCTTATGATCCTTTTTCTTTTCTCCATCCACTTTTTACATCTTATCTCGTTTCTTTCGTTTCATTTTTCCATGGATATACATATATAAATTATGCTGCATCAACATGAGAGAAGGTGAGTGTGATAGATACGAAAGAGAATATGGGGTTTCCATTTCTATGCACAGACGATATTGTCTATGCCAATAGATGGGTACATTTGCCCTGAAGGACTCTCTTCCATCGAAGATGAAGGCACTATTCCCAACTGATGTTGATGCATATTTAATGAACAGTGAATAGACTCAACTATATATATATATATATACAAGATATTTCTTGTTCAACTTTAGAGCTTGCAGCAAGTGAAATGGGATATATTTTGTTTCATATGTATGGTTATTTTTCTTTTTTTTCCATCTGCTTTATTTTATTTTTTATATTCCATGTATGTTGATGAAACTATATATCTCAGTATGTTGTTCCATATTCAGTTGCTTACGAGTTAATAAAAATATTTCTCGAAGCTTCGCGAAATTTCCGATGACAATCGAGGATTTGAAAAAAAAAGTAATCAGGTGAAACAAAGAAATACACAATTTTTATTGCTAATATTCTTAAGGGGTCGGGTCAGACTTTGTCTCCACCCTCTGTAAAAAGACCTATCACCAAAACTTTCATCCATTTAAGGATAATTAATTAATAAAATTAAACGCAGGATGGTGGCGTTGTAGACAGCAAGAATGTGAATGAATGATGAAAAAGAGCTTTTTAAAAAAGAGGCTCTAGGGGTCTGGCGTGGCAAATATTAGTACTAAAACTGCCAACGGAGCTTGCAGCAGAGTTGTGCGACGAAAGCTGCTTAAAGCACTTCCACTAGCACTCTCTCATACACATCTATTTCTCTCCTAGAAGCGCTTACGAATCCTACCACCGAACCACCATCACCATCACTACCCACCACTATCTCATTTTATTTCACACACATTCAATCTGATACCACTGTGTATATATACACACAACAGCATACAACATATCCCTCAGACGTATTCGCGTTCACTTTTTCTCTCGTTTCCCTCGCTTCCTCCAATTCCTCTCTTTTCCTCACGGTAACTTCCTATTCGCCAACATAATTCCACTCCGACCAAGTTACCGTACCTTCCACTAGGCGGTTTAAGCTCCAAACGGATCTGCGGGTGGGTTGTAACATCCCTTTCCTCAAACATAGGGGTGCTCGGAGAGGAATGAAGAGTGGAAAAGGGAAAGAGAACGGGTGAGAATGAGGAAGAGAGTTGGGCGTGAGACAAATGAGAGTGATAGAGAGAAAGAGGAAAACGAGGAAACTAAACCTTACGAAGGAAAGTATAGTAGCGAAACCGAGAATTTGTGGCTACGGGTCTAGATGGCGCTGGTTTGTAAGCATTACGTTTTAGATGTGTCTATATGTGTACATGTATGTGCCTGTAGGTGTTTCGTGGCGAGTTGAGAGTACTATGGAAACGTCGACCAAGCCTTTTCATGTTAGTTGGATACATGCTTTACTCCTCCTTCCAATTCGAGTGAAAAGCCATCTTCACATAGACACAAATAGGCGACACATGACTGTGGACAAAACGACAATTCGCTTCGAGGCAGTAATGTCAAGTAATTACCAATTGAAGGAGGAAGTTAAATGTGTTGAGGGAGAATAGTTGATGATTCGTGGTGGAGAAAATATAAAAGACAACGTTTCATGATCCATTTTATGAATTAAGATTAAAGTTAGTTGTAAGCAAACGGGTAAATACATGTTAAGTATTATTTATATTAACCCTTACTGTGTAACGTCGGATCACTTGTGCCCTGGCAAAAATGACTGTCGAAGGTATTCATTTGTTTATGTATAAATCTATTGTTTTAAGAAATAAATAAATTGTCAATATATCAATTGATCCTTAAAGTAGGATAGTCAATAAGGTAATGTGAATTTTTTCAGATTTTTTAGAACGCTTTAATGTACTTTTTTAAATATCGGACACGAGATACCCGATGTTACATGTTTAAGGTGCCGAAAAAGACGTTACACAGTGAGGGTTAATGAATTGGATAATTTAGAAGGAGAATTTGAGTATTTTTGACGAGTATTTATCTTGGATTATGAGATAAACCTTATTGACAGTCAATGGATTCTTGTACTAGTGTAAAATTAATAAAATAATATAGCATTCACTTGATAGTAGATGGACACATGACGACATCAAGACAGTGTTGGTGATAAAAGGTAATACATGTTGATGGAGAACAAAGAACAAAGAAAAAAAGCTTCTACCCTGTGACTCCAAGTCGTTGGAAGTAAAATAAGTAAAAAATAAAGTAGAAAGAATCAAAAAAGTAAATATTAAAAGCAGGAATGATGTCAATTTCCACGGATACCTAAGAAAAAGATGGAAAGACTTGTGTGGAAGATGATTCCCTGGGTGGTTGCGACTGGTTAGTTGGAAATGGATGTTGGAAAGTGGATATGAGAATAAAGCAAGAGGATAAATGCCCACTCCTCCGTCTTATATAGATATTATTTTTTCTTTTCGAATCTTGAAGAAGTTGTTGAAAGATAAATCATGTTTTTTCATGATACAGAGAATCGAAGGATACATTTGATTTCGAAGGGTCTGAAATATCAACATAGCATTTTATAAAATTATCAAAAAATATTCAATCCATAAATCATAAATATCTAAACAAAACTAGTTCTAAAAATTCATTGATTCAATTATTTTTTTTTATGTTCCTTAAATTGCACATTCTACTAATTTTTTTTGTGTGTGTTATTTTTCGTCGACTATCCTTCTTTCCTATATTCAACAACGTAAAAAAAAAAATTGTATAACCAAGTGTATATTCGGATAGAGAAGGAATCCCAAGTATTCGATCGTTCGAGTATTTTTTTTTCCCTTCTTCCCAAACATTTTTCTCTGTCCCTCGCAATTTTATCTCTCTTTTTCTCGTTCTCTCCTAGCCATACCCGCAGACTTTATAGCGATATTCTCCCCCAACGTGGGACAAGCTTTGCGGATGCTAAAAAAAAAAAGAAAGAAAATTCCAATTGTATACCAATTGTTACATACACACTCGAATAATACACACACACACACACATAGACGATAACATAAACATATAACAACTGGTAACGGCTCGCTCTCTCGAACAGACCATGAGCAATAAAAATTCGCGTTACATTGCCAATGGTACTCGCGCACGAGAATAGCGACACTTGAACGCAAACTGCCTCAACAACAAATTTATTACAAAGATAAAGATGCGTATAAGGGTTCTCTGTTTTTTTTCCCTCCATCATTACACACAGACATATACACATGCACACTTGGTTCGTATAAAAATCCTACTGTATTCTCTTTTTTATTTCGTTTTTACTTATACTGTTTATAATACATCTTTCAAAATAACCGCACTATTTTCATGAACACGAAAAATGAAAATGCCAAGCGGTGACACGCGAACCATGGTAAAAACATAACTTTTTCATTTCCCTCTTACTTCCGGGTTTACGCTGATGTATACAGATGCGAAGGCACACACACCATTCAGTGTCTTGCTCATTGTCATTGTGAGCAAATTCGTTTTATCCTTGGCACTACACAGCTCTACCAACCGTCATCCCCTCAGAGACAAGAACCGTCACAGTCACGTAACGTCTGTGCGGAATATCTTTTGTACGTGAGGCTCCTGAATAAACATACTGTGTGACGAGGCAAAAGACGAGAGACAGAGCGAGAAGATCGGTGTATTATAAAGACGAAAAAATGTGCGGGGAAAGAAAATGTTGAGGAGAAAAAAAAAAAGAGACGAAGTGGTTATGTTGCGTTGACGTACAAGAGTGAGTGTTGAAAGAGGGAAAATAATATTTACACAACGTTGAAAATATCCTTATCAACTTTGAGATATTGTTTAGAATTCGAAGATTGAATTTTTTTTTTTTTTCAATTATAAAACATTGAATTTTATTCAGAAGCTTTTAGTTTCAATCATTCAATTACTGCTGCGTTGAAGTGAATAATAATTACGATAAACAAATAAATATCATAAATTATTAATAAATACCGTTATATTTATTCTGTTCATTGATGTAGGATAAATGTTTGTGGAAAATGTCACTGACAGATGTTTACACAGAGAGAAACCAACAACAATGGCATACAACATTGCATCCTGAATTCGCGGGACGTTGCTGCACGATTTCCAGACCGACGTGGTCCCCTTATCTCACTGTTCCCTCTGGGCTTTCATATATCTATACGTGTATAAACCGGCACGTATATGTACGAAACGCGGTCGTCATGTTGCCGCAATGTCGGTAATTTACCAGGAACGTTAAATATTCCCACGCGAATATGTCCTAAGGGGTGACTGATGTGCGAGTGTGACTAATGTCAGACTCCCACTGGAGTAGTGTATCCCCGCCAATGGTCAGACGCACATTAAATAATATATATAATATTTCTTGAAGTTACTATATGGAAATTTTGAATTATTACGGTTATAAAAAAAATTATATATCTCTACTTTCGGAATATTATTCTAAAAAATTTATTAAGATAATAGAAAAAAAATAAAAAAATTTATTATAAATTTTTGTACACCCTGTATATATGCTAATATACCTTTTTATATTTATAAATATATATGCATATATATTTGCTTGTGTACTTGATGACAATATTGCGATAAATAAAAAAAAAACCGCATCGTGTCACTGCCTTTGCGTTTGTAGTGGATATAAAAAAAACTTGAGTGTAGAGAGTGTAAAAAAAATTACGTTGGAATATAACGAAGTAGTCACGTTCAGCTATACACCGGCATAAAAATTAACGATCTACACTAAACGGAATAGAAGCGCAGGAGTTTGGTATACGTCACGGTGGGTAGTATATCGCCCTCAAACTCGTTAACATTCCATGGAGGTGGAGCCAAAGTGAGTAAAAGAGATGAAAGAGGGAAAAATAGAGTAGTGAAGAAACTAGAGAGAAAGATGAAAGAAAGAAAAAATATATACACATATATATATTTGGAAAACTAGTACGGGTTTGAACAAGTAGACGAAAAGCTCTGTGTAACGTGTATATGCGTGTTTGATGCGGGTTTCTCTGCGTCTTTAAGGCAGTTGCTTGCTCGGCAAAACCTCTCTGGGAATTTGTGGAAAAGGATGAGCTTTTACGAAGATAGAAAAGAAAGTAAGGAATTAAAAAGAAAAAAATAAATATATAAATGAATAAATAAAGAAAGAAATAAAGAGAAATAAAAAAAAAATACGAAAGGGGTTGGAAAGATTTATGGAAGATGGATGAAAAAAAAAAATATAAAGATGCAGTGGTTGATTACGAAGAAAAGAATAAAGCAAAATGGGTAGTTTGAAATTTTCTATCAGTGGCAGAGGGGGATGAAATAGTTAAAGGGGTTGATGCATAACGTTTGTAGAGCTTGCATGTTACGGTGGGCGGACAACAAAGAGGGTCGTAACATTACACCACGACCTTCCACCCATCTCTCGTATCAACCTTTATCCCTACACGGACATAACAACAACAACCCTTTGCCCTTAAAAACCACCCCTCAATTTATATATACTCAGTGTTCCGTGCGAATGGCAAGAGCTTTTGTTTGTCATAATGTGTGTGCCGCAATACAAAAACTCAGACACCGAATGAACAAAACACAAACATCGGTGATAAAGAAGGGATGAAAAATAACAAAAACATGAAAAATATGAAGTTAAAACAAAAACTTATGTACATTGTATGCATCGGAGAGATGACATTTTTTTTACTTTACAACAGGAGTAAGAAAAGCTTCAACACCATTCTGTGGTGGAGAGTGAACCCAGAAGATAGAAGAGGCAAAAAAAATAACCTCTCAATACCAAAATCTCTGTGACATAAAAAATAAATTCAAAGGGGATGAAAAAAAATTTTTTTTTCTTCTTATATATTATCTTCAATTTTTAAAGTGACCGGTACAATGAAATCCCAAGAGTGTCGTCAATTAGAAACCACCCCTTCAATGTATATATACATATATATACTTATATACTAGTTTATATATCTATCCCCAGTGGATCGATTCGTCGCGCATCCGTCACCAGGATTTTTAGCTTTTGCAAACGAATAGAAATATAAATATATACATACACATGTGCATATATGTGTAAACATATATATATATATATATATATATATATATATTTAAGGGTAGGTAAACAGAGAATTTACATTTCACCCCTATGCAGAAAACATTTGCTACTTTTACATTACAAACTTTTGTCTAGACACTTCCGTTTGGGGATGATGCACATTTAGTTTTCTTGATGGAACACATTCCTCGATGGAATTATCTTTTATTCCAACCAACCCCTTCAATCATCGATGGATATATTGTTTGAGGGTTTGTTGTTCAAGTTAGAAGAAAATGAAAATACCCAAAAATAAATGTGATGAATAATCAAAGTTGAGATAAAACCAATGAAAGTAAAAGATAAATAAAATCAACCTTCGAAAAAAAAAAAAATGTTCTTGTGAGTGTAAGGAAAAAAAAACAAAAACGAGACTATAGGCTAGAGAAAACGTGATTCAAGAATCACTATAAATGGTAATGGAGATCGTTTCTTCCGCTTCTATACTGTGAAACACAGTCGAATGTTAGCGGATGATGGTGGATAGTAGTGGAAGCGAACGAATGGAAAATCTCTTCGAGTGAAAGTCGTGAAAATATAAGGGATGAAATAAGAAAAGTGGGAAAAATTTGAGAGGAAAGACGAATGGTTTTCAAATGTAATATTTCTTTCGGCGTAAATAAGAATGTCTCGTCTTATACATATATATGTATGTCTTTGAATCCACATCTTCCCTATTTTCCCCATTTCCACCCCTCACTACACCCCTTATCCTATTCATCCCTTCTAACCTCAATTTTTTTTTTTCCATCTTCCGTCACTCGCACGAGACCCGGAATTTTACGAGACGCGCGAAACGATTCTAATACATATACAATTTTTTTTATTTCATTCTCAACCCCATCTTCTTTTCTGTATACGCGACTACACATCAAAAAATTTTTTTTTCCTTTTTTTTATCTATTTATTTATGCTTTCTTTTTTTTTCTTTTCTGTCGCATCACTCACGTCGTCATTTTTCCCATCCTGATGCATCGGGAAATTCCTCAAAGACATTTTGAGATATATTCGGGATTGGTGGAAACTTGGTGGGAGTATGGTACAGGAATTTCTAAAGGAAAAATATTTCGGATTCTGTCATTTTTGTATATGTATGCGGTAGAGTAGTAGAAAGAGAACATTTTGAAATACCTAGGTCGAATTCTATATAACGGTATTTTTCCTTTCCAATTTTATAAATATATATATGTATTTATTTACATGTTTATATGTGTGTTTGCGAATGAATCCGGAAAATGTAAAAGCTTGAATGACACTTGTCGGTGGCGTACAGCTGGTCTCGATGTGAATCGAACTTTTTATACCTTGTGCTCAAGTATTTTCCGTCAAATCTCGGAAATATTGCAACACATTGAAATGAAAATAAAATAATCTTAAACAAAAAAGAGTATCGATATAAACGGTTGTGTGTATTTTTATTTTTTATTTATATATTTATGTTCGGTTGCAGTGAAAAAAGATTTTGCTTTCCATTGGGGGTGTAAAACTACCAAGCACTCGTATCTTTCTTGCGACTGGACGGTGAACAAAAAAAAAAAAAAATGAAGTAAAATATAAACGAAGAGTGGAAAAAAAAACGATAGAAAAAGTAACAGCGAACTGAATGCAGTGGATCGGCTTTGCATAATGCAAGAGATAGAAAGGAGGTATGAGAAAAGAGTGGAAAAGTAAGACAACTTTGTATAGGAACAAAATAAAAAAAAAATTTCCCCTTAACCAAACCATTCCCCTCTTATTATATTCCACCAACATCGTTCTCTTATGACTGCATTTCATTCGTTGCGAAAGTGTCATACCGCAAGAAGATCAACGAACTGCCGCTGCAGAAAATGCAGTATAAATATATTCTTTTGAAAATATTACCACACCTTCAATCGTCTACCTTATTATGCGCGTAGGAAAATTCAAGACAAAATCACGTTGATCGTACTTCATAAAAAGAAGGAAAAAAAAAACAAAACAAAAATTGTATGAGGGTTGTAAGGAAAAGGTAATAACTTTCATGGATGTCTTTTCTACACGTCTTGTGAAATGAAAAAGTATATCTGTATAAAAAAGTAGTACAATAAAAAATTAAAATAAAGAAATGAAATAATATTCTCAAAAGAATGAATAAAGTGAAAGCACACACAAAAAATAATGAAATAAGAAAAAGTAAATGTACACTGGTCTCAATACCGCTTTCGTATTCTCGTTGCTATTCCGTTACCGCCGCAGACTTTATCTTTTTCGCGCGATTTGACAAAAAAGCACCCCCATTTTTACACTCTACCAATGCACGTGGGCGGGTTTGCTGAAACAAAAGCTCCTTACGTGCATGGGCGTGGTCTGAATGTATGTGTGTGTATACATATATATACACACAGTGAAAAATATAACGACACAGTACGTGACAAGTCTTAACATGTTCGTGCATGTTCCGATTTCAAAGATTGAAATTGTGAAAATTATTTCATTCAACTTTCTAAAACTTTTTTATACCCTCTTTATCAAAATATTTGACAAGAGTATTTCGGAAAGCTCTTAATTCTATCTATGAATAAGATTTTAAGTATATTTATTTATTAAAGCTTGCATTTATTTATATTTTCTTTTCTTCATTGCGTTGAATTGCTTTTTATTACTAGTTCTTAGTTTCCACTTGGGCCCAAAAGAAGGGGGATTTTAGAATAGCATGAGCTTGGTTTGCTGAAGCATAACGGCGACTCCGCCGAGAAATCAACCAACTGTAAGAACCTCTCCAGTATTTTCTCCCATTACATTTCGCATATATATACATATACATTCACATGTATATATATTTTTATTTCATTTTTTTTTTGTATACTGCGTTTTTCATGAGCTCTACAAAAATCCGTATGCTGCAAATTTTTTCAAGTGGTAGCCTCACCAATCCCTCTAGAATTATACGTAAAAAGTATTTACTTTTCAACTTGAAGCGAAAACCGAAAAGAAAAAAAAGTTACATGAATAAAATAAACAATTTTGAATAAATGAATGAATATTTTAATTTATATCGTAGATCATTTTAGAATTTAAAAAAATAAAATTAAAATATATGTAAACATATTCATTGTTCATGAATCCATCAGTAATGTAGGATTAATAAATAAAAAAAAGAAAATATTAATTTTAGCTAATTTTTTTAAACATAATAGCACAACTGACTTTCAAACAAGGGTGCAAAAAGCTATCAACCCTGAACACTCTTCACCGATCATCAAGCAACCAATATCATTCCTTTTCTTCTCCCTTTCTACTCGTTCCAACTATCTTTAAAGCTTGGTGAATTGCTTATATATACATTACAGTCGAAAAGAACGAAACGTAAGGGATGAAAGACGTAAAGAGGGGTGAATGAGGGAGCATGAGGTAGCGCTTAAGCGGGGGTTGGCTTCCAAAGTCCACGAATTGATCAAAACCCTCGACTCGAAGTTGCCGCAGCGCAAGAAGTAATGGGCTAAGCCATCCTGGTAGGGACTTTCTGATAAGCCATCCGTTTAAACTTGCCAACCCCTAGCACACATACGAAAAGGGTTTGTGTGGGCTTTCTCTCTTTCTACTCTCTCACGGTCGTAAAGAGCAAGAGTAGTAGCAGCAGCGTGGGGTTGGACGAATGTTAAGCAGTAGTGAGGTATGAGAGAAAACTAAGGAAGACGAAGAAGCGACTGGTGGGCCAATGTGAAAGGGGAGGTTGAAGACATTTTGGTACAGGGGATGAGTTTGGCAAGAGACGGAAAGTAACTTATATACACAGACACAGTTGGGTGGAATGAAAAGGAAGTGGAGAGAGACAAGTTGGTGGATGCATATCACACCCGATGGAAGGTAGTACAGTATAACGCGGGCGGGCTGTGTGGCATAAGGGATGTGGTAAGAAAGGTAGGGATGTAGCAAAACTCAGTGAGAAGTCGCGTGTGTATATACGCGCGCCAAATAAATTCCTTTTACGTGTACTGAATACACAATACTTGGCCCGCGGTTGGATGATTTAACTAGTTTGGAAAATGGTAGAGTTGGGGCAGCTTTTTTCCATTCTTTCTATTTCTTTTGTATTTTAGAGGGTTAACATATACCGCACTTTTGTCTTTATCTACTTTTTATTCTTCATGTTATTCGATTCTTCGATTTTACTGTGCATGTGTAGATATACATATATGGATTGGAAACGAATGATGAAGAATAAAAATGAGAATATGTAGCAAGTGCATTGCTGCACGTGTTTGAAATAAGTTATTAAATTTTTTTTTTATTTCTGAAAGCTTAGTCGACATTTTATTGGGGGAATTGGTCTTGGATTAATTGGCCGATCGTCGTTATGGAGTAATAGAGATTTTTCTATAGCTGTAGAAATTGTGCAATATTAATTAGACTGTTTTATCAATTGATATAGGGTGTATGTCTGATTGATAGCGGTAATGGATGTAATTAGTCAGACGGATTTATATTGCAATATATCGTTATGAGTAACCAATTAGATTAGTACTTTGTATGGGAGAAATAATTCTGGAATAGTACCTGATATCAGAAGAATCTTTTGCGTTAATAATTGTACAGCATTTGTTTATATTTTATTTATTTGAGTGGTGACTGAATCTATGGAGCTTTCGCGTGTTTTTAATAACTTTAAAGTATTATAAATTTTTTTTCCGTTTTATTTATCTTGTAACTATTAAATTTGAGGATATTTAAATTGATACAAATTATATTTTTCTATTTTATAATTATATTCTATAAAAATTCGTAACGTAATAAATAATTTTAGATTTTTGTGTTTATTTTTGACAAAATATTTGAGATAATATTTAGAATAAATTTTTTACTGAGGAATTAATAATTATTTAGTGTATTTAGGTGAAGTTATGAATAATTGAAAGGATTATTTCCATTCAAAGTTGTGAATTTCGCAATCGAAATCACAAAAGACATCAAGAAAAATAACAACGACAAATAAAATAAAACTTTACATTTAAGGGTGACATTCTTGAATTATAAATGACCGAGTGGGAATTGATATGCTTTTATCCCAAATATATCTACACAAAAACCTCCTTCTTTACACTACCGATCGTGCACTGGGGGGCACCTTTTACTTCTCTCCTAGCACCATTTTTCCTCCCACGCACCCTCAACAACTTCCCAGGGGGGCGCTCGCTCACGTCCCACAGTGGCCATTCGTCAAATATCACGATGGTAGGATTTCTTTGGAAACTCGATCCATCTTTTTCGTATATACGGCGACGAAAGATCGATCCATTCGCACGAAATGTGTTCACTTCTATTTTTCTCCTATGCCTCCACCACCGTCATCACTATCAACTACCTTCAGTCTTTCTTCTAGTTTTCTATTATTTTTTATATTTTTTTCAATTTTATTCCACTCTATTTTCCTGAAAGTTTCTCTATTTTTTTTTTCTTTCATATTCTTTATCCATTTTATTCTCTCGTTTTTTCACTATCCATCTCATGATTTTTCTCACTTTTATTTTTTATTTCACACACTCACACACATACGAAAACACTTGCACACGTAAATGTATGTCAATTTAGTACGGAATATACATTTTCTCTACAAGTGACGGCTGCGTTTTCTCGTTGAATTTCAACACGACTATACATATTCCTCGGTTGTAGATTATGTTTGTGTGCGCGCGTTCTCATGTCAAATTTATATTCGTGTCACGTTAAAATACAAATTTCGTTTGAGGGGGTTTGGGTGGGATGTTGGCTGGTGTACAGGAGTGGAGTATAGAGCGAGGTCACGCTTATCGTACGATTTGCTTCACAGATTGTGGTGTAAAAAAAAATAAATAAATATATAAATAAATAAATAAATAAATAGAAATTCAACATCAATTTCATCCCCAGCATTCGTCACACCATTTAATGAAAAAGTCGAATAAAAAAAATATTCAAAAAATATACATACACCTAAATATAAATGATTATAAAATAATGAATATTAAAGTTGAAAATGAAAATTTTATTCGTTCAATTGATATTTTTTATATATTATCAATCAATAATAATTTCAATTACTTTTTATTTTATTGATATATTTGTGGAAAATATTGGAAATAAAAATACGCAATTTCACCTCCCGAGTTTTAATTATTTTGAGATTTATTTATTTATTTTTATTCATTTTTTATAATTGTGAGTTTATTTATATTCATAGATCAATAAATTATTTATTTATACGATTAATTGATTTTTAATAATTCATTGCCAATATTTCAAACAATTATTTTTTTTTATTCATATCAAATTTATTCTCAATGTATTAATTTAATTAACTCAGCATAGAAAGTAAATAATCCTAATAATTTGATGCAACCGTTGGACTTTGCCAATGATCACAGTTAGTATATATAATAACATTGATTACTCTTTGCATAAATATATCCAGTTGGAATACAGAATCGTAACAATTACCATTAGGAATAATTAGAATGCATCGACATTTGTTTGACACGATAATCTTCACCATAGTACATTTAAATTTTTGATATGACTCGTAAAATACGAGTGGAAATGTCTGTGGCACTCACATCACAGTTTCATAGCGTATTTCGTTATTGGAAAATTTTTTTTTCATCTATAAAAAAAAATTCACAAGCTTTTTATTGTCACTGTTTTCCTGTTATTGGTTGTTCATTGGTGTCAACCAAATTCACTTTGATCTCAAATTACTGTTCGTTTTTGAACGTTGAGTTTTCTGTCCGTTGAAATATTGAGTTAAGATTATCATATATATTATAGAAAAAAAAAAAAAATTAAATAAAACTATCGAATTCAGTATGTCAAAATAAATATTAAATCGTAACGTTTTATTTTTCAATAAATCCACAGCTCATTTGATATAAACAATCAGTTAAGCGGCGGAATTTTTTACTGTTTATTAACAAAATCGTCTAACAATAAAGTCGAAAGAATGTATAAAAATAAATAATAAAGAAATGAATGAGAAGGAAAATAATAATTAGTAAAACATTAGGTTCCAAGTATTTCTTCTTCAACATCGTTTGTGATGGAGCATTTTTCTTCTTCTTTGATTTCCTTTGCACTCCATAATGTACATGTATTCCTGTATAGATGTATATGTGTCCTACGCCGCCAGAAAATGTCCTATTATTCTCTGCCAAAGTAAATAGAGCGTATTTCTTCTGGAGATGACAGGAAATTCAATAATCCTGGCAACGAGAAGCAGCCGTTGCAGCTAGTGTACACCCGTTCATCTACCATGCCTTTTCTCAACACCTTTTCCATCCCTTTCATCTCAGTTTCATCCCTCCATACACAACCACACCGTAAATATATATGTTTATAAATATATACATAGAGACACATTTATGTGGGAAATGTCACACGAAGTATCACACATTTTCTTGCACTTCACAAATAAATTTTATATATCTTCACATATATATTTTTATTTCACTCTTATTTTACGCAGTGATAAAAAAAGAATACTATTCTGTTGTTTAGACTAGAAATCTTCAATGTAGAGAAAACATTCTGTGGTCGACATGAGAAAAGTAAGATTGAAATAGATTACACCGAAAAATCTGAACTGTAAATAATTTTTATACGTATTTTTTTTTATTTTTTTTCAAGGGAAACATTTCAATTTAACGCGGCGAAGCTTTTTTATATTGTGTCGTGTTGTAGTAATGTGAAGAAAAATTGAAAAATTGGATATAATTTTGTGTTAGAAAAGCTGAATAGATTTGATAAAATTTTATTTCGTTTGAATATTATTTTTAGTTTGTATTTGCAGTGCAACTTTGATACGACGAATTGAAAATTGATGTTTTTCTAGGTCAAGTATTGACTGTGGTTTGGACAGAGTTTTTTTGCTTACATGTTGATTTTGTATTTCTTGTTTGAGCTGAAACATTTTTTTTTTTTTTTTTTTCGTGAAAATTAATTTAAAATTTTTGTTCGATTGAATTCTCAAAGTTATTCGAAAATAATTGTTGCTAGTAGTGAATTGGATACCAAGTCAAACTTTTAGAAATGTTATAATATTTCAAACAAATTTTGAGAAAAAAAAATTATTTTTTTTTCTCTTGTAGAATAAATATTAACTTTCACACTGTTATTATGTTCATTAAAGAGTGCGGTTATTTTAAAACGAAATTGAATGAGGTGATTATTTATCAAAACAATAAGTACGATAAACGCGTGAACAAAAAAAAAAAAAACATTTTAATTTATAATGAGCGGTATTTAATTTTTCAAATTTGTTTTTTTTATATCAACAAAAATACTGCATTGGAAATTTTTTTATTTTACTTTACAAAAAGAAATTCGATCCGAAAGAAAAGCAGAAGAAAAAATTGGACTTCTTACAATTCGGGAGCTTTTAACATTCGTTACGGTTCGTGCTTTTTCAACTTCTCTCATTCTAACAAAAAAGAAATAAAGAAGAATGAGAATAAAAAAAAAAAAATAAAAAAGAAAAAGGAATGAAATATTACGATACTCGGGTCTCACTGATGCGATTCGTTCCGTTTGTGTGAATGTATTGATGCATGCATATGTGAGTGGAACGAATGAGGAAAATTCAGTGAGACAGATAGAAAAAAAAAAAAAAAAAAAAAAAAAAAAAAAAAAAGAACGAGAAATGATGACTCAATTCTTGGCACGATTGTCGTTGACTGTAACTTGTAAACAATTACGAAACTACACAGCAGTAGAAAACAATAAAAAAAAAAGCAACAAAATGCAGCAATTTTTTTTTTTTTTTTCAATAAAAATAAAAATTTTTACAAGTCTAAATTTGACTATCAAAACATATCAATAAAAATTTATAACATAAAAATTCTTCTAAATTTATTCGCTGCACAATTTTAAATATTATTTTGTTTTACATTTTTTTTTTTTCCTTTTTCGCTTTTTCAATTGACGAATTGCGAATTGCTGATTCGAATAATAACTGTGTGGTAGAGGCACATACCAATATACAAAAGGTTGAAGAGAAAAAATATAGTGAATAAATGAATGAGTGAGCGAGCGAGCGAATGAATGAATGAATGAAGGGGAAACAGAAAGAGGGTTTGTGCTCGTGTCCGTATGATGCGCGAGACAGCTGCTGCGCGTGGATGGAATTACAAACGACGCGTGTGATGTGCACCACCATCAGTGGCAGAAGTAGTAGCAGGGTATTTTCTCTCAGTTGTTCAATCGACAGACCAAATAAAATCATGTGTGGCTCATGGAATTTCCGATATTAATGAAAAGTAATTTATCCAATATTAATTATTTTTTTTGATTGAGAATTTTATATATCGAATATGAATTTGAAAAATTTGATAAAATGTTATGATTTTTTAATTACGTTAAAGGCTTTTGATTAATTTATTGTAAATTTAATTTTCGAGTGTTGAAACAATTTTTAATATTCGAAGTTTTGAATTTTCTAGAACAATGTTAAGACCACATATCTAAAATTGAAGCAGTTGTAATAATTTCCGACAGTCGTCACTATACAACTTAGTAATTATAAAATATATCCAATGCAGTACTAAATCGTAACAATTATCATTAGTAACAATTCAAATTCGCTGACAGTTCATGACATAACTGTCCTACGAGCACTAATGCATTGTGGTGGGAACTATTATTATTACTACACTCTGAGCAATGTCAGTAGTTTGAGTACTATTCAATAAAGCACTTGTAACCATTATATTAAAATTAAAAAAAAAAGTCAATAATTCAACGTCATTTTTCTATTTATAAAATATTATTTTATTGTGTCTATCATGAAAAAAACAAAAATTATAATGACGATAGGTTTTAATTTATATTTAACTAGAATAAAAGGCGAATGAAGAAAAAATAAATAAATGAATACGAATAACTGAAATAATATAATAAAAAAGCGAAGAGGACTCAAAATGAGTCAAGTTGAAAATTTGAATTTAAATTTGGAAAGCGCTGAAAAATACCATTCATATATATATTCGTACATATTTATATATATACACATGAATGTATATATAACTGTATGATATGTGACATTGCAGATGAAAATCGTTGCGGTGGAAAATCATAAAGTATGCAAAATTCAAATGCAAATGACTACCTCGTCCCGTTGCCATTCGCCATTGGGTATAAAATAATACATATGCATAAAAATAATGAAAGAAATAGAAAACGAGGAAAGAGTGTATAATTTATATATTTTTTATACATAAAATAAATAAAAAACACTTTGAAAAAAAAAAAAAAAAATTAGACACATAACCATTTTAGTTATCGATACAATATCTAAATTATTTCCAAATAGATTTTGCAATATTTATTTCCACATTAAGAAAAATAAATAAATAAAAAAAAAAATTAGTGATTAATAATTTATGTGAAATGGAGAATCGATAAACAAATTAATGAATAAATTTATTTGAACATTCTCAATTTACTCATCAAACAAAATTTCGGTTGTATTCATATAGTATAATGAATAATAAATATATAAATTAACATATAGTCTCAGAGCTTGCAAGCACAAATGACCGGGTCAATGTGGTATTTATAGAAAATAGTTGTGAAATGTCAGGGAAAAATTCCGGACACGCAACGAGTACTCTTACTACTACTTTCAATTAATATTCGTTCGACTGTTACTACTTCTACTACTAGCGCCGCGAACGAAACTAACAGTGAAGTGGAGGATGACGTGTCTCGTCAGACAATTGCGTGCAGTTGACTACAGCACTCAGCTGGGATATTAAATTAGAAATGTACATTTCGTTCCTCGAGATTTGATGAGTAACAGAGAATGAACACGACGATAATGAGAATTGAAATTAATTCATAAAACAAAAAAACATTTGGATGGATGTAATTTGATTGTGTGATAATTAACACATATGTTAAAATAGTCATTTATTCACATACGATGGGAAATAAGTTCAGTGAATTTATTTTTAATTGCGAAAATTTATATAAAGTAAAAAATGTAAAATTTCAAAAAGTCTCGACT
Organism: Microctonus aethiopoides; assembly: GCA_030347275.1. Classification (NCBI taxonomy): domain Eukaryota; kingdom Metazoa; phylum Arthropoda; class Insecta; order Hymenoptera; family Braconidae; genus Microctonus; species Microctonus aethiopoides. The sequence goes on from JAQQBS010001425.1 coordinate 3,056,184, forward strand.
ATGCAAGAAATTTGATAGAACTTTTTTAATTCGGGTTCGTTGATTATTGAATAGAAGAATTTTATTGAAAACTTTGCTTCATTGAGTAATTTCTCGAGTGATTTTTTTTTTTTTTTTTTTGTAAAATAAGTGGATATAAATTTCTCACAATTTATTCTCATTAGTTTCAATTCGATATTATTCTGTATATTAAATAATATAATGCAAAAGTCCTTTATGTTGATATAAAATTTTTAACAAATTCGATTTTAAATTTATTTATTTCGTGAAATTATTATTCCGTTGTTTGTTTTTGTTCAATCATTTTATTTTATGAATTAATCTTCTGAATAACGAAAAGTAATAACAAATATATTTTCACTATAACATGTAATAATTTCACAATTTTTGGTATTGCATTTTTTTTTTTAATTTACACAAGTAATTGTGTGTGTATACTAAAATGAGTGATGACATAAAACCTGGGTATATATGAAAGGGTGAAGAGGAATAAGAGAGTTCAAAATATGATGAAAACCAAGATATGAAGTGCAAAATATTCCCGGGAATTTAATTTGATGTCAATCTATAAAATATATATTCTACCTTCATACGTCGAAAAGCTCCACTCGACGTTCCAACGTTTTTACGATGAGAGAGCAAATTTTGAACAATTGTTTTTTCCTATTTGAAAATTTCATTCCCTTCAATTTACTTTCATAACATAAAAATATAAAACTCGAAATGATAATTATCCACACAATATTTGATAGGTTTTGATAGATTCTCCTCCACATGGAAGGAAGAAAATACTCAAGAAATATTTAATCAGATAGTCAGTGTATTATTTAATCATCAAAAAAATTTCTGACTTGATTAAAAAAAAAATTCGATAATAAATCTGAAAAGAAGCCGAAATGTCACTGAAGATTTATTGTCTTTTGCAATATTCGCCCTAGAAAACACCACGAGAGTATTGCAAAATATTTGCAAAATTGCAGAGTTGAATGAAATAAAAAAAAGGCCATTGAAATTTCACATAAAACAATCGGGAGAAAAAAAAACGAAACAAAGAAAAATCGTCGAGAACGAAAACGAACTGGAGCGTATAAAAAATTGGTATTGTGAAAAACACGGACGGGGGTGGTGAGCAAAAGAGAGCCAAAAGAGTTCATAAAAATGTAATGGTCGTTAAGGCAAGAATGTTATATCTTTGGCGCCGCAAAATGATGACGTCATTTTATAGAACTCGACGAAATAAGACGTTTTTG